>NW_019059549.1:191638-211927 GCF_000696155.1 Zootermopsis nevadensis | reverse complement strand
CCCCCCCCCCCCCTCTTGAACCCACTTGAAACCGAAGCAAGGCCAAAAACCAGCGCGTCACAAGCTCCTACTTAACCTTTTCGCCGAAATTCGAATAGCTTAACAGGTTGTGTTAACACATTCAACACGCTAAAATCTGTAATTGTGTATATTCTTAACATATCTTACATTGAAACACAGAATTGTAAGATCCGTGCATCAGCCCATCTGTCACCAACCTCCCATAACAAATTAAGTGACGGATTTGCAAGAAACATCATTCGACTCAATGCCACCAAACACCGTTTATTTTTAATTGCCTACTGATAACACAAACATGGCGGTTGTATGAACAAGTTAGGAGTAACAGCACTGCCACTTCATGCAAGGTCCTGAAATATCTGTATGGTAAGACGGTCTTCAAGAAAGGCCTAACTGTTTGGCACTGAACTCTGTTCTGTAGTGCAGAACGCCATCTTCTCCAAGTCAAACTCCTCTCATTCCCTTACCAACATCAGGACAAATGGTCCAACATAAAAAGGCAAATTTATTCTTTCGTGAAGACCCTGCAGATCTTCCAGAGACGCAACTCTTATTAAGTTCTTGTATTTATTCAGTACAGCGAGCAGTGTCTCGGTGAGAGGGCGTGTAACACCTAGGGCATATGTAAATTGCAGGTCGCCCACGGACTGTAAAGACGCAGTACTTGAAGCTGTAAAGAAGTTCACGCGACATTTCCAGGAAGGTGGATTAAGGTACAATTTGGTTGCACGCGACAGAGACAAGCGACCGAGGCAGGCGACAGAGTTACGAGACCGAGATTGGTCGCTTCCTGTCTGCTCTCTGTACAATCGTATGAAGTACAATTACGAGCGCGAGACAAAGACAGGCGACAGAGACAAAGCACAGGAGACCGCTCTCGGACCAGTAGTGTCTCGCGACGGGCTCAGGCAGCACGTGTGTTGTTGAGTAAAATAATGGCAGAAATTAAATTTACTGGTGACCAAGATTAGCAATTGGTAGAATTAGTAGCAGAAAACCGACCACTGACCACCGACAGAAAGATCCTTCTTCTTTTTCACCTCAAAAGTGTGTGGCGACAAGCTGCGATGTGTCCGTCTCCCGTCTCTGTCGCCTGCCTCGGTCGCTTGTCTCTGTCGCGTGCAGCCAAATTGTACCTTTAGACGTGGAAGGTTCCACTGCATGCCGTCCTCGGTCGCCGGATCTAACACCGATGGATATTTTCCTGTGAGGACAACTGAGGAATACGTTTACACAGACCCTCTCAGGACCATCGAAGATCTCGCATGACTTCAAGCAGCTGTGGCAACGGTCGATGTCAACATGTATTACATGGGGACACAGCGGTAGGCAGTCGATCCAAACACCTGTTCAGAAACCAACGTACCAGAAACATGGCGGAAGCACGTCATATTGCGGTACAAACAGTTTCTTCACACGCATTCATTTCGACATTTTGGTCACTGACCAGAGAGAAATTTTTTGTTGTATCAACGTTTCTTCAGAATCCGCTCGCTAGATGTGGAGTAGGGGGGAAGGGTGTGTTGCTGAAGTGGAGAGGTCATTGCTACTATGTCCCGCCTCCAAAGCATTATGAACAGCAAGTAGAGGACGAGGCTGTTCGTTGTGCGTGTGTGTGCGTCTTGAAGCCCAGTTCTTTCGCGCCACACCTTCGTTGCGACCTTGAGCGTTCAGGTTCTGTTTATGACGTTTTGCTACAACGCTGTTTCAACTGCAGAGGTTACATGTAGTTTAATTAAATTAGAGTAGGATAAGCCTATATAAAGAACTTCATAATTTTAAGGGCTTACTCTGTACCAGATAGTAAAATAATCAAATAAAAGATGCATTAAAATTCTCTCAGAAGATCAGTAGCGTTAAAGTTGAGTTAAAAACTGACGTTTCAGAGACCCATCGTCTCCATTATCAGGGTAGATATCAAACAACGTTGAGTTTTAACTCAATTTTGGCATTACTTCAGGAGAGATTTGCAAGAAATGGAAGTATCTGAAAAAATCCTATTGGAAGGCTGTGAAAATGTGGGAAGGTCGCATTGGCAATTCTGTATAAATATGAAAATCAGATGAAATTTCTAAAAAAAAAAAAACATAGTTGGCAGAGCAGAGACAAGCAGTATATCCCAAAATTTAAAACATTCAGAATAAAAAAATGATGCAGTAAATTACTCGTTTTTCAGAAACTTGCCACCAAAACCAATTTCGAGCACATAACATCCACTTCTTTCACATAAAGGACATGAAACAAAATGGAGATTCAGGAACAAATGTGTTTCGGTGACACGCGAATTCAAAACAAGAGGAGAACATACAGGATGGCGCACGAAATGATACCCGACTGAAAGTTTAAATAAATGCTTTAATATTCATATAATGGGACATATATATCTATGAACACAAAGAACAATTCATGGAGATTTATCCTTTATGGATTACATGCTTAATATGACCACCGTTCTGTCGTGCAACTTCCGAAACACGAACGGCTACGTACGTGATTACTCGATGGCACATATCCTCCGAAATTTCACCATACATTTAAACAATCAAAGCCCTGAGTTGCATGATTGAGGCTGGATTTTTTGGAAACAGTTTTTCCTTACCGTAGTAAACCGACGTTTCGGGAACCAACTCTGTGCCCATCATCAGGGTTCTGACATCAGAAACGTCGGTTTACTACGGTGACCAGTTGACGCGGCTGATTGTCCGAGAAGATTTTATTGGTTCTGACAAAATTTGCAGTTGACATCTTTAGGATGAATGACTGTGAAAGTGAGGTTAGGGAGAGAGTTCTTGTAAATAGCTGGGTGGGACAGATAAAGTGATTGGACGAGCTAAGGAGTGGAGATACAACTTCGCCACTCGATTCGGGAAATCAAATGGGGAAAAAAAAAGAGTTTAAAGCAAACACGTGACAGAGAAACATGAGGTAAAATTTGAGAAAATACGATAAAAAGATGACAAAAGGGATAAGCGAAAGTTGAAAGTTGTTCGGAATTAAAATGAAGTGGGAGAAAAGAGGTAAAGAAACAGGTAGCACAGCTAGATCAATCTCTGTGACGTTCAACGCGTGTTCGATGGGGCACGTAATGAAGTGGGACGCCTGGAGAAAGAATGGCGAAGCCAAGCGTCGCTTAATCTACGTCCGTCTTCATGATTGAAGTTATAGGGGTATTTTATTACTTCGATTGCTGATGATACAGAGTCGATAAGTCGAATTCTGTTTTGCCAAAGTCGATACAGCGATAATCTCTACTGAGTGTTCATGTACCAGGGGTCAGTGAAAGTTACAGATCACACATACGTTTGCAAGTCTACTATATACAGTTCAGATAGACTATAAAATCCCTTATATAGGACAATAGTCTATTTAGTAGCCTCTTCTGTCTTCGAGGGCGAACAAAAGAAAACGCGAATACGCTTACATATTCCGTACGGAGATGCGACCCACAATTTCAATGCATAGGCTTGCAAAGACCGTGCAGATTTCCAGGAATTTCTACCACTTTATTGTGGCATTTCAAACCAGACGCTGACCACTATGTGAATACTTAATTACCACGATTACATCAACCTTCACCACCTAAATGTACTTACGCGAGATCCATTTTAATATTATTATACTATCCCTATGGAATAATTGTGGATGATAAATCGGAAAGGAGTTGTACATAACACTCACTTGCACAGCCTGAGAAAAAATACGAAAAATTTGTCGGGTTAGCCAAACCCTGACCGGCATTCAAAGCGGAAAACTTCCGAATTTTATTACAAAATAAATACAAAAGAGTTGGCACTTTTGTGACGCGGGACCAGGTAGAACGTATATGAATGGCGGTAGGTTATAGGCTATCATTTCGCCAAGTCTCTGAACGGAAATGTCGGAACACACATTCAAATAGGCCAAGAATAACCCATTTTAAAATGCTTCAGAATTCATGATCTTGCGTTATACCAAACGCTATAAAAGGCAGGCAACTAAAAAACGCCAATAAGTAACATAATATTAGAAGACAACACAATACGTGGGACGATGGCATTAAATCGAGTTCTAAAGAGTTTTAAAGTTTACATCCTATTGTGTGTTGATATTCTCTCTATACAATAATTTTTGATTATTTTCTCAGTGTACGTATATTAAGATCCACTACATGTTTCAAACTTAAGTGGTCATCTTCATGATATCGTCTTTAAATGCACGAAACTACTAGGTATGAATGCTAATGCCAGCTTACCTATTTTAGTAGAGTGGACTATGTTTTTGCAACACCGGTGGAAAGCTGTGGTTGAACTGAAGGGGTTGGTTGAGTTTAAGAATTAGAACAGGGAGTGTAGGGGTGGGAGGGGAGGAAGGTAGTGGGTAGACGGAGTCGAGGAGGCCAGAAAGGGCAGTTAAATGAGCACACTAGAGAAATTCCACATATACAATAGCGTTAGAAAAAAGACGTTCCTTTAAACGAAACAAATCCAGTTTGGAACAAACCCCATTTTTAAAATCCTTATAAACTCCAATAAGACCAAATTTCTCGTCCCACCCAATTCTGCCACTCAATATCAACTATTCCCTTCAGTTCAACTACAGTTTTCCACCGGTAACAAATGTACAGGCATACCTCGGAGATATTGCGTGTTCCCTTCCAGACCACCGCAATAAAGCGAGTCACGCGAATTTTGTGGTTTCCCAGTGCATATAAAAGTTATGTGTACACTACACTGTAGTCTATTAAGTGTGCAATAGAATTATGTCTAAAAAAACAATGCGAGAATTACCAAAATGTGACACAGAGTCACGAAGTGAGTACGTGCTGTTGGAAAAATGGCGCCGATAGACATGTTCGACGCAGGGTTACCACAAACAATTTGTAAAAAAAAAAAAAAAATCGCAATATCTGCGAAGCGCAATAAAACGAGGTATGCCTACATGGTCCACTGTACTTCAACAGGCAAGCTGCTTTGGACACAGTCCGTTACGTTGTGGGTCAGAAACAGAAAATGTATAAACAAATGAACAATAATATCTATTGGTTTCGAGCACATCAAGAGAACCACTCGGCATTGTTGTACCAACACAATATTAGAATATTATAATAGAACACAACAATCAAATTGGTTGGTTATAATAGAACACAACAATGGCATTGTTGTACCAAACAACAATGCCGAGTAAACAAATGACTTGAGTAAGACACTAAACTAACCCCCCCGAAGGGGGTTTAGTTTAGTGTCTTACTCAATATTTTAAAACGCAACCAACCCCCCCGAGGAGCTCCGAAAGGAGCGCTCTGCTCTAGTAATTAAAAACTGTTGTGTAGACGGACTGCCAACCTAACGAGTTCCAATGAAAAATGATGTTAGAATGCAGACTGGATTCATCTGGTTCAGTGCAAGATAAAATGGCGGGCTTTTGTGAGCGGAGCATTTCTTGACCAGCTGAGGTACTGTCAGCTTCCGAATAAGGGCTTGGTTCCTCGGATCTTGTCCAATTACCAGAGGATCAATGTCATAAGTCACGTGACATCAAGCCTACTTCAAGCTGGCAGGGAACCAAAGTGCGCAGAACACGATTCTGGAGTGGAGGTGGCGACATCTGAAGAACATGGCCTACTTTGTGCTCTGGTCTTTGAAACGAACTACGGTTAGACCACCAGAGAGGCAAGACTAGCAAATGTGAAGTTAAAAATAGGGCATAGAAGAGAGACGAAGAAATGTAAACCTAAGTGGAAAGTTCTAAAGCATATATGAGGATAACATTTAAATGGAACTTAAGATGAACAGGATTTCAAGGTGTAGAATGGATTCATTTGGCGCATGAAAGAATAGTTGCTGGACATTGTAAACACAATAATAAAACTGCTATGTTACAAAGAAAGAGGGGTTTCTTGACCAGCTGAGCAACTAGACTATTAGCTTCGAGCAATTTCAACAAGGACAGTGTTTAATGAAGTTATACATCTTACATACAAGGTAAAAACAAATACAGCTTTCCTCATGTATGATATTGACAGTACAACAAAACATATTACGTATATATAAACAATATCTCTTCCTTTTAACTGGACCTGTAGTATTTGTTCTTATTGTCTTTTGTGTACATCGCGACATTGACACACAATGCACAAAAGAACAATCTGACATCAAATTTTTGTATTAAAAATAGTGTAATTTACGAAAGATAGGCAGTTCATTACGGTGATCACTATGTAAGCCAAATACAAGTTTACGTGTAGTCAAAAACATTTAAAGGAGGGCGAATGAGTGTTCCCGATACGCGTTCAAGACGGTCACTAATTACGATGCGAGTTGAGGTTAAGGAGAAAGGCGTATCCAAGTTAACAAATAGTCAGCACTATTGCATTGCATCAGAAATGAAGCATCATGGAATGTCGCGGTGCAAGACTGGTTTAAGGGTCACCGAAAACATTTTATTGTAATGGAACCATGAATCTGCTGGGCCTCAGACAAAATGTACACAATTTAATTTTCTAAAAATAAGATTGTCTTCGTTACTGTGAAATTAATCTATCAAGAATTACTTGTCTTTAATCTATTTTTATTCATATTTCATGCGATGTGCAAGCCTGCATCAGCCGTTTCAGTGACCAGAGTACTGCGCATGCGTGTGCAGACTCCAAATGCGTAGATGCAGTCTCATAAACCGGACGAACATTGGAGGAGTTTCATTCAAAGAGAGTTAAGCGTTAAAAATTGAACCGGTCATTTGAAAGACTAGGTACACAGAAAACTCGCTTTCAAGAACACTAAAAAAAGTTGATTTATTTTTCCATCAAGAATAATTAGCAAGTACCCAATTTTTAAAGCAGTTACATTTCACTAACATCTAAATCCAGAGGCATAAGGCAAAGCTATTTTGGACTCGTGTTAAACAGGTACTCGCATGATATTAAAATGAAATTGAAAAATTCATGGGATTACGTGTATTTTATCACTGTTGGGATGACCTAGATGAGTCGCTGTGGGTTTCAATGGTTTGCTTGTGGTCAAATGTAGTAGTAAAATGAGTTCAGGACTCATGTCTTTTTAAGAAATAAAGGCCGCCCACGAGCAGGAAAAACTTGAACTGATGTGATGTGCAAAACGATGCATTTGCCTCTGGTGGTTGCCATCAATAGCTAAATTCTCTCAAAAAGTAGACTAATGTGGTTCATAAATTACCGATTTAATTTCGAGGCGACATCAGTTCTCTGTTAACGTCACGCTTTGTTTGCAGTCTGATCACCTCCTCTGCCATTCCTCAACTTTCACTTAAGGTGCAAGTTTCTGTCACACATTAGAAACACGCCGGTTGGAATTTCGAAATAACAAATTCCATGACAGCGGCGAGGCCTAGAACACGTATTTCGTAAAGATCGGAAACTTGCGAGGCCGTGTGCTACATACATGACCCCTGCAAGGTAAACTGACGAAGCAGCTTGCGATAAATCTTCGACAGGAATGCTAACAACGCAATCGTGGTGATATGGGTGCCGGCGAGGCGCACTAGCCTTAGAACGCGTGTACTCAAACACTTCATAGGGGTGAGCGTTTCAGGCCTACATGTCTCACGGCAGGCGGTAAGGCATCCAACAGATCTGCGGCAACCTTGACAGACTGTGTTCAATCCCCGGCGATATCACATTCTCTGATCTAAACGCATCAAGCAGAGGCTTCCTTGAGAAGCTGGTAAAGAAATTACCCGCCTTTTATGTAACCAAAACGTTCATGACAGTGTTCACAAGAGTCCCCATCCTTAGCCAGATTAATCCAATAATTCCAAACCTTAGATCACCAGGATTCGTTTTAATACTACCCTTCTGCATGATATCTTCGAGTCAGGCTCTCCAACCAAAAATCTGTACGCATTTCTAATAGACTCGTGCGTGCTACATGCCCAACCAGTCTCAGCCTCCTTGATTTGATAGTCTTAATAACACGAAGAGAATATTTGATCACTCAAATAACGTAAAGAAAGAATAAACTATAGAGTTCAAGATTTCTGTCTTCTGGTTTCTTGCGATGTGTAATATAGTCGATGTATACCAACGTTTCTGAGGTCAATTTGCACATTCATCGTCCTGATGACGGAAGCAGTATGACCTCTGAAACGTTGGTAAACATCTACAAGATTACACGGCGCAACAACCCAGAAGACAGAAATCCTCATACTCATCGCCCTGATGACGGAGGCAGTATGACCTCTGAAACGTTGGTAAACATCTACAAGATTACACGGCGCAACAACCCAGAAGACAGAAATCCTCATACTCATCGCCCTGATGACGGAGGCAGTATGACCTCTGAAACGTTGGTAAACATCTACAAGATTACACGGCGCAACAACCCAGAAGACAGAAATCCTCATACTCATCGCCCTGATGACGGAGGCAGTATGACCTCTGAAACGTTGGTAAACATCTACAAGATTACACGGCGCAACAACCCAGAAGACAGAAATCCTCATACTCATCGCCCTGATGACGGAGGCAGTATGACCTCTGAAACGTTGGTAAACATCTACAAGATTACACGGCGCAACAACCCAGAAGACAGAAATCCTCATACTCATCGCCCTGATGACGGAGGCAGTATGACCTCTGAAACGTTGGTAAACATCTACAAGATTACACGGCGCAACAACCCAGAAGACAGAAATCCTCATACTCATCGCCCTGATGACGGAGGCAGTATGACCTCTGAAACGTTGGTAAACATCTACAAGATTACACGGCGCAACAACCCAGAAGACAGAAATCCTCATACTCATCGCCCTGATGACGGAGGCAGTATGACCTCTGAAACGTTGGTAAACATCTACAAGATTACACGGCGCAACAACCCAGAAGACAGAAATCCTCATACTCATCGCCCTGATGACGGAGGCAGTATGACCTCTGAAACGTTGGTAAACATCTACAAGATTACACGGCGCAACAACCCAGAAGACAGAAATCCTCATACTCATCGCCCTGATGACGGAGGCAGTATGACCTCTGAAACGTTGGTAAACATCTACAAGATTACACGGCGCAACAACCCAGAAGACAGAAATCCTCATACTCATCGCCCTGATGACGGAGGCAGTATGACCTCTGAAACGTTGGTAAACATCTACAAGATTACACGGCGCAACAACCCAGAAGACAGAAATCCTCATACTCATCGCCCTGATGACGGAGGCAGTATGACCTCTGAAACGTTGGTTAACATCTACAAGACTACACAGCGCAACAACCCAGACGACAGAAATCTTCATACTCACCGCTGTGAAAACCTCAAACAATGGAGTTCCTTAACTTATAAAATTTCTTTCTCCGTCTGCATTCTTCTTTTCCCTAAATTAAATTTGGTACTGGGAATCTGCAGCCGAGTTGTTACAACTCATTGTGTACGAGAATTATGGCACAAATGACCAACACGAAACGACGTGACACAAGGGCTGCAACAAAGATGGTATGAAAAGTGTCAGGCAAGCGTTGACGCCAATATAAAGTTCACATCAACCGTCTTGCGTCAAGTTTCCTGCGAATAACAACGAGTCGATAATTCACTGATGACAATCTGCCATGCTAAGTGTTCATACACCGCCAGTTTCAATTATTTCACAAAATCCGAGACGCTTATAATTGTTGAATAATTTACGACAGTGTTTACGCCTGAACTACAACGACAACAGAGTTCCTGCCGGAAATTAAGTAAACCTGTTAGATTGATCGCATATAAAATCGAAAATATCAAATTCTTGACAATGTAGAAAGCAACTAAGAACGTGGCAGTGAATTTCGTAAATTTCGAAAATTGTGCCAGTTTGAAAAATAAAAGTATTCTATTAGTAGACTATTCCTGGTTTAATTAATTTCTAATGAAATTTTTAATTACTGTGACACACACACGCCAGTTTTCTTACAACCAGAATAAACACAACACTAAAAACATCAGACAACAATTATAGATCAATTGTTCCAAATCTGGTGTCTAAAAATATTCTTTGTTTATGCTGCTATCCAAAATATCTAACTTTTGGATCAATTTTCTCCTTAAGTGAAGAAAGTGAAAAAAATTTACGTACTCTTACTTCATATTTGATTAATTTAAAAAATTTCGGTATGTAACTTAACAATAAATTCACGTTTATTGAACACAAAGATAAACCTATCCAATTAACTGAAGGCGATAAATACACAATTCACAAAAAACTGAAATTATTATCATTTTATAATCACACTTTCACAGATTCCAACAGATAATAAGCTGAAGAGACATCCAATTGCTAAACTCGGTGCTATCAATAAGACACTTCCTTTACTCACAGTGAAAGTAACTTTAAAGAATTTCTGGCTGAGAATAAAGAGAAGAAAGGCGATCTCAAAATTGGCATGGCAAGCTGTGAGTGTCATATTGCATCCTTTATCTTTCAACTACATCCTAAAGAACTACAAAGACAAAAAAATCAGTAAGTTGTGCAGTATTCCTGAAATACATATTTCCAAAATTTCGATAAATTGACTTCAAACTTGTTATATTCCCCCCTTACTTTAGGAAATACACCAAAATAGGAGAAACAGCATTGCTGAACGACGTCAGTTGTGATCCAAAACGTTTCGAACCTGTTCGCTCGAATTTTCAGTTTTGCCACGCGAGGTCACTAAAAGTACCCTAAAATACACCGAGGTCCGAGTTCCGACCTCCAGACAGGTTTTGGGCTCCACCCCCGGGGCAAAGCGGAAACTCATCACAAGCATCAACACAGTGTCGAGACTAAAAATCCGTGGATCTCTACCTCCACAACCAGTACACGCTTTCATGGCATAGATTTAGGGACAGGCATTACTTTATCTTTGTTATCCGTGAGTAGGCTACCTCAGTGGTACATAAGTCAAATTTTTATCTGTAAAATTGTGGGAAAAAATTATTAAATACGAAACCAAACAGAAAAAATACGGTTCCAGGATTCTACTAATAGACTTTATGAATTAAAGCCACATAGGACATTTATTACGCATGGTTTAAACCAGTGGTATTCAATCTGGGGTACGCGTACCCCCGGGGGTACGCGAAGACATCTTAGGGGGTACGTGAAATTTAAAAAAATATTTTTATTATTTTATGATAAACACTGAATAATCAGTAATGTAATTTATTTAATTTATTTTAGATGTAAATTATATACTATGTATAACTTGAATTATACACCAACAACTTTGGGGGTACAAAGTTGAAGAGAAATTATATCTGGGGGTACGCGAAATTTAAAAAAAAATTATTTTATTATAAACATTGAATAATCAGTAATGTAATTTATTTAATTTATTTTAGATGTAAATTATATACTATGTATAACTTGAATTATACACCAACAACTTTGGGGGTACAAAGTTGAAGAGAAATTATATCTGGGGGTACGCGAAGAAAAAAGGTTGAATACAACTGGTTTAAACCACTACATAAATGGAATGACAAATCATATAAATTAAAAAAGGTGTATGGAGCAGGTTACGACACAACATACACGACTTACTTTTAGAAGGCAGCTGGTTTCAGAACCAAGTAGGAGTTAGAAGTTCAAAGAAGGCTGACTGCCTTCTGGGTTGTAGCGCCGTGTAGTCTGGTAGAAGGTCATCAACGTTTCATCGGTTCTTGGTGCCTTCGTCATGAGCGCTACAACCCAGAGGACGGCCATATTCGGTTCCAGAACCGTTTGTGATAAGATTTCTGTCGCTTTCATTGGTTATTCCAGGCAAATGTCAGGTTAAATCTTGAAACAAAACACAATCGGCAACTCACCATTAAACTTGGGCGAGTGAGGGCTGCAGGAGAGACTCATGAGGACCAGAGCTGCGGTGCACTCGTCCATGAAGTCTTCCTGCGAGGAACTCGGTCTCCGCTTCCGAGACCTGTAACAATTATCTCTCGTAACAATGGTGTCGTTTGACGCCTGAAGCTAATGGTCTTACCGGCCTTTGTTAATTATAGCCACATCCACACAGTGAACACAGTCCTACTACCACAGAAGCTGATAGTCGCGCAGGTGGTGCGGGAAAATTAATTATCGTGCTTATAAATCTGCCACTGGATTCTAAATTGATACACTTGAATCAAGTCTACACTCACACCCAATTTCTTTAGGATCTATCGTAATGAAGATTTCTGTCTTCTGGGTTGTTGCACCGTGTAGTCTGGTAGAAGTTTACGGACGTTTCAGAAGTCCTTACTGACTCCATCATAAGGACGATGATGGAGGCAGCAGGGACATCTGAAACGTTGATGACCTTCTAATAGACTCAAATCCCATTTCTTTTAATGCTATTTTCCCATCTATGCCTAGGTCTTTCAAGAGTTTTTTATCGAAAAACATTCCGTGAAATTTTTAATGTTCTCTCGTGCATAGTACGTCATCCCTTACATCTCATCCTCAATGATTTATGTAATAACATCAGGTGAAGATGATTACTACAGATTTTCTCATTATCCAGTTATCTCAGTGTTCCTGGTGCTTTCTCCTTCTTAGCCCCAAACATTCTCCTCAGCACCTGTAAAACATCCTCAATCTATGTTCTTGTCTTAAGGTGAGAGGTCAATATAATATTATTTGATTATCATAGAAAATGTTTAATGCTTATTGAAGAGACTAATATCTTCAAACAATTTTCGTTTTGACAGATTTTGTGACCATTAAAAGACAGATAAGCCCCACACAAGTTTATCGAAATAGCAGGTCGTGTGCGGGCGGACAGGTGAGAAAGATGGCTATTCATAGATGAAAGTCTACAGGCTGTAATGCTAGAGACAGAGAAAAATAGAGGCTTTCCCCGACAGCCGGATGATTGATATTGACAGTGTCATTATTATTATTATCCCATATATTCGCCGCTTTACAGGTGTTTACTTCTATATACCTGAGTCAAACCTTGCCCCTGAGGTACTTAGTGCAACAGCTATTTCTAAAATTATTTTGTTTTTAATACGTGTTACATGTATTATATAGATTTATTGTGAGGCATGACTATATATATACTCCCATACATTCCGCCTGAGATTATCCTCCCATCTATGTCTAGGTCTCCCCAGCGGTCTCTTCCCTTCAGGCTTCCCGACCAATATCTGGCGCACACCTCTTGTCCCATCCATGCGTGCTGCGTGACCCGCCCATCTCATTCTTATCGACTTAATCACCCTCACAATACTGGGGGAGCAGTACAGATTTTTAAGCTCGTCATTGTGCAGTTTTCTCCACGCCCCATCGTCTTCCCTCTTAGGCCCAAATATCCTCCTCAACACCCGATTCTCAAACACCTGCAATGTGTGTTCCTCCCTCTGAGTGAGAGACCATGTTTCGCACCCATACAAAACAACATGCAAAATTATTGTTCTGTTTCTTTAATCGTTAAGTTGTTAGAAATCAGACGGGAAGACAAAACACTTTGAACTGAAAAGTAGCAAGTATTTCCAGAATTTAGTAACCACCTGATTTCCTTGTGAATATCATTTTGATTTGTTATCGAACATTTCACTTCAAACCGAAAATAAATTAAATCGCTACTCAATTACAAGACTGCAAAGACGTACTCCGTTCCTGAATGCAAAGTTTCCAAATGTTCCCTTCGTACGTTGGCATTGTGAATTATATTTCCTGATACAGAAAACTACAACGCCAGCTTTACAGCAAATGTATTCATGAACGCTTAGCCTATCTGCATCTGAGAGCCAACTCGTATAATGCAAAGCGAGTGAGCTATCTAGCAGCGTACTGGACTCGTACGCAGATGGACAAGCGATTAAAATCCAGTCGAGCCGAACATATCTCGTTTCATGCGGCCACCATGTTGTTTTACATTGAAGAAAGATCGATACATCGAATAATGCATTTCTTCGTACTGGTACTTTAAGAATAATTCAGCTCTAAAAGGCTATCACTTTTGTTTCGTAAACATCTGAAAGACGTAACGCGCTTTCGTAACGTCTGCATGCTTTTGAGATATACGAATCAAGCAGTTTATTTTAATGATGGCGTAGTGGTGTCAAAGATGAAGTGACGGCCGAGGTTCTATTCCCTGATTTTCTCCAGGACGGCTCTTGGACCCACTCAGTCTCTACCCAAACAATGTCGGCGTCTCTTCCACTTAGAACAAATGCGGCCGGAGCGGAAAGCTAGCCGGGTTTGACAGAGAAAGTGCTTGATTCAGAGACATTTTGATGAAGGCGGTGACACGTCATAACAGTCTGACTGGCGAGCCACGTTCATGATTCCAATTCCCCACGAACAAAGACTTGTCTAAATGGGCCTATCAACTTACCTACCTGTAGCACTAGATGACATGATTTGTTAACCTCGAACTAGAGAAATAAATCCGTTTTGTGTTGGCGGTTACCAACTTTTCGGATGAAAGTCTTCATCTTCTGGTTAGGCACTTCTAGTTACAGAGCTACATGATGCAGTGTGCAGAGTCTTATTAATCTAAGGGTACTGAGGAAAACAAAGTGAACAGAGCCTGTACAGCGGTCAGGTTAAACTAACTCCAGGATTCTTCTTGAGAAGCAGAAAACACGCCCAGCTAATCAAAAAATTCCGTCATGTATGGAAGTTTAATACCATTTTCACAAGAGCCGGTCACCCTTCCTTATCAACATCCTCCAATCATATTTCACGAAGAGTTTTGAGTTTTGAAGATATTGGAATGTTAGAAAAAAATTAAATTAAATTGAAAATATTCAATAATTATATTAATGTGTTCGTATTGTGCTTCAGTCGTGCGAGACGAACTAAGTCTTCAGATTCGTCACTGGTACAAACGATATATGCAGATTTTTGCACACATTCTTTGTACGGGAAGCCTCTACAGTGACTGTTTTAGATAAATTCTGCTCTATTCTTTTCTTTTACTGTATTTGCATTTGCATTTTTATTAGAGTTTCCCCTCTCGTAGACTCTTTGCTTTTTACACACACGCTAACAAGAAAAGTAAACCGAACTTATTCCCACTGTTGTTTTTATTTTGACAGTTCCTGTCATTCCTACTGTTATTACAATTATTATTCATATCTGTGTCATTGATATTTTCATTTTAATTGTTGTCAGTTTAACGGTGCAGCAGTTATTCAATAATGACCTCGATCCACGTCAATGCAACAACGGCCTAAGATACATCTGTTGCCTCAAATCAGACTGTTGCATTTTTTATTCTCTTCGTGGTCCTGCTGACGTCAATGCGCCTTATGTGGCGTACAAATCTGAAATGTTAGTGTACTCCAAAGAGTACACGTTTTCAGACTTGCGATATATCATACGGTAAGTTAGAAATCCCTAACAATAAAACTATATGATACATGTAGCACGTATTAAAAACAAAATGTATTTCGGAAATAGCTGCTGTACTAAGTACCTCAGGGGCAAGGTTTGACTCGGGTACATAGAAGTAAATACCCTGTAAAATGGTGAATAGATGGAACAACAACAACAACAAAGCCCTTGTTTTCATTATTTATCTAACGATATCGTAGGTTGGAATGCCACGGTGGTCTAGCGGTTAGAACGCTGGCCTTGTAATCCTGGGGTCTCGGGTTAGATTCCCGGCGATGCCCGAATTTATAACTTGTGTTGGGCAAGGCCGTGGTCTAGGCAACACGGAGTTTTCCTCCGTGGCATCCCAACAATTACTCCATTCACACACAGAAGAAGGCAATGGCAAACCACTTCTGGATCATCTGCCAAGAACGTATATGAACAGGTCCCAGTCCGAGAAAAGGATGGAAGGATCCTGTTCATATGGACCTGTCGTCAGACAGAACACTAATTAATAAATAAAATCGTAAATTGGGATCTCGCAATTAGCATCATCATTGTTGGCATGCATATAACAAAGAATATTCGCTCGCTGTATTCTTACATCCTGTCTCCTGCTCCACGACGGATGCATCATTCAGGGGTCAAGGAAGTTCTGTGTCCCACTGTCCCATTTTGGCTACACCCACTCTCCCTACAACCGTTGGCAAAGAACCTGGCCCGAGAATATCGCTGTGTTACTTAACGACTGTACGAAGTTCAAAGGTCACTTAGATGCCAGTTAAAGGTGAGGATGTTCGTGGAGAAACGGCTGTGGATTCTTTCAGTCAGAATGGAAATGGCGAAGAACAATGGTTCAAAACTCTGTCACCCCCAAAAATGAACATCTCTAAATCACGTTTCCACAGATGTTCCCCACGACATGTTCGCAGTGCGGTTTAACTTTAAGAGATGTTTCACAATTAAAATTTCCGTTGTAAAAAAATTAATGGGTGAGAATAAATCATAATAAAGATGTTCATAATCTACTCTTTACCAAATAATATTATATTAATCTAATCATGAAGGATTAGATGCACGATAAATGTACCACAAAGGAAAAGGTGAGAAATTTTAGTCAGAAAACACGAAGAATAAAATTTCCGTTTCTTTAATAGGGCGATTAATTGACTTGCTGAATGACTATCAGCTTCTCAAGAAAAATTCTGTTCCCTGGAGTTAAGAAGGACGTCTTACCTCATTTTAAGCATTCTCAGCGTTTAATCAAGTCAACAGAAAGGAGGGTTATGTCTCAACTGTGTAACTGCAGCGAACCATAAACACAATTGAGTCGGATGAAATAAAACAGCAATGATGGATATACTTGAAGTGAATGTGTTCAGAGCAGGAAATGTAACAATTCGCCGCCATACGTTCACAGATTATCATCAGAAATGAACACCATTTGGTCACAAACATCGGTCTCGTGTTTAGCGAGATAGTCGCTGCCGGTTGGCGCTGAATGTTGTCAGACGCCATTTAAGTACAAAGCAAGGAAAATGGACTTTTCAGAGCACAAGTAATGTGTCATTAATATCCATAAATAGTGAATGTATAAATTCCATTAGAGCTGAATAGAAATGGAAATTTATGTACTTTTGTATACTTAGCTGGAATTTATACCATTATTTGTTAGAACTTTCGGCAGAGATTAAAAGAAAAATACCAAGTGCAGGTTATGTGACCGACCTTGCCCAGAAATTAAAGGGATTCAAGGTCAAATATTTTTTTTAAAGATTAGATATCATGGACAAGACCGAATGGATTTACATAGATAACAAGAAAGAATGCAGGTCAAGATTTTTTCTTTTTGTAACCAAGATTTGTCACTACACGTTTAATTAATAATAATAATAATTTTGTTCCTTTCACGTTAAAAATCTAAAGTACACCTTCATAATTTTTTGAAACTTCTTATGTCTTTATTCTTTACATTTATATTTTAAATTCCATATTTTTAGAACGAAAATTTTTGGTTGACCACATTATCTGTACTGTACAGGTAATAAGGCCAAAAACATCTTCTTCTTCTTCTTCTTCTTCTTCTTATAGCGTTATAACCCTGTGTAGGTCTTAGCTTGTTCGATGATTTTTTTCCATTCTGTCCTATCATTGACAATTCTTCTCCATCCCCTCACTCCCATCGTCCTCACATCCTCCTCCACGTCGTCTATCCATCGTTTCCGTGGTCTCCATTCCATCACTCTTCTAGTTACCCTGTTTCCTTACATTCTTGCAACATGGCCAAGCCACGCTAACCTTCTGCTTTTGATCAGCCTCACAATATCTCCCTGTATGATACAATCTAGTTCATGATTCATCCTAATTCTCCAGGAGCCATCACTATTCTGTGTTGGACCATAGATTTTCCTAATATTTTGCGTTCAAATATTCCGAGTCGTTGCTCATCAAAGCTAGTCCAGGCTTCACATCCACATGTGACTACTGGTCTTATCAGAACTTTATAAATTCTCAGTTTAAGTTCCCTCCCCAGTATTTTAGACTTCATTAAATTCTGATAGGCATAACAACATCTATTACCATTCACAATACGTGCTTTAATTTCATTAGTTACTGAATTTATAGTATTAATCTGTGAACCCAGGTAATTAAAATTCTGCACCTGCTCAAAATTATAATGTCCTATTCTCAATTTATTTGTGACTTTCATATATTTTGTTTTCAATTCATTTAATTTTAGCCCCCTTAATTGTGTTTCTTCTATCAATTTTATTTCTACTAATAATAGCTATATCGTCTGCATACGCACTCACTTGTATTGATTTTATGCCTATATGTCCTGAGATCTCAAGTTTCCGAATAGATGCTTCCAGCGTCAGGTTAAAAAGCATTGTTGAGAGTGGGAACCCACTACTACCGTTAATGAAAAAAACTGACTTTAAAAAAATTAGAGATTTTAAAAGATATGCAGCTACTAATAAACCTATATGAAAATATATGGGCACACTGTTTAAGCATCTGTGATAGAAATTTTCAAAGGTTTTCGTAAAATCCGATGCACTGTCGAATGCGCCATTTGCAACTCGCGGACTGCGGGTAAAATCCTTCGTATCCTTTCGACATTTTCATCAGACTCACGTGGACGCCCTGAGCCTTCCGGTCTCCTTAAACTCTTTGTACCAATGGTCTTGATGGTGGCGTCTTCTGGTGCGTTGATGTGAAATGTCTCTTGGCCCATGTAACCGATTTCGTTTCGACTAAAATGCGAATACGGTATTATAATTGTAGAATTAACATTGGTTCTGATTTAATTAATTAGACAATTCAAATACTTGAAAATACTGGATTATTTTCATTTTGATGTCATTAATTTAGTGACATAACTCGCAACTAATATAACGCTAAAGAGATGTTAAGTTTATGAATATATATTCGTCTTAGCATTCTAAAAATCAGCTGACAAATTAAGCGTTTGGAGGATTATGAAAATGTCTCGTGGCAAGACAGGAAAATTCTAGAACTCTGTTAACATTAAACAATAATCTGAAATACAATTTTTTTTAATAGAGAATTTTGTGATGTTGTGAAAGCAGTCAGAAAAATCATAACTACAGGAAAAATGGCTGGTTTCAAGCAATTTCCCCTTCTCCAACCCTGCGCGCCTTGTTGGTCGAAACCGAACAAAATGAACTACAAGGCGAATGTTAGGATGGTACAGCACCTTTATAGATACCACCACCACCACTTGTAAAAGAAACAGCTGTGGGCGTCGTAATAGTGTTCTGTTATGGTCAGCATCTGTAGTTGTTATGACGACCACGAACGAGGTGACGTAATTTACGAGTGTGACGTCACTGTAGATTGAGCCATGACTGATGTGGAAACTTCCTTGGATCTTCACGGAAATCTTCTTCTTCTTCTTTGGATGCAGCTTAAAATGTTTACGCTGTGTCATCAACGACCAACGACTCCTTAGACTCAAAGCCAGCGCCGGTTTTGATCTGATCTGCACACATTTTATTAACTCTGCACGTCTGTAAAACATGCGTATGATTGTGAAGGGAATGTAAATACAGGTTTTCAGTAGTTCTTACGTGTGTGAGCTTATAGTCGGAGAAAAAAAAACTGATGCAGTCGATCGACTAATCATTAATCAACTATCCAGCTGACATAGACAAAGCAATAAGATACGACTCTCACTTTGTAACTTTGTATCGAAAGAGAAACGGGAAATATTAAGCTATTTGAAACCCAACTACACCAGTTTTATCCGCTCAGGTGAGACAGTTCGAAAAATGTTCACATAAACTTACGAGTTGCATTTATTTCATGAGGTCTGTGTGACTTCCCATCAGCTACAAATATTTTGACTAAATTTTCAAACTGTTGGGTGGCTTCTTCTCTTCAGGTTTTCTGACTAAAATTTGGTGTCTATTTCTCATCTCCTTCATGTCATATCACCCTCCGTGAATAAACACGCAATATGATGCTACTATTTATGTAATTTTCTACTCTGAAACGTCGGAAAACTTCTACCAGACTACACGAAGCAACAACCCAGAAGACAACCATCTTCAATATAGGAACTCTCTCGACTGTGGATGAAACCGGTATAATACTAAAAATGAGCAGGTAAATGACGAATTTTGGACCAAATGGTTGATTTTAAGTTGCCATATAATTTAATGCAGTTGGATGTGAAACGTTAAATCTATGTTTACCGCCGAAAAAGAGTGCATTTATCGCTTCTCGTGACTGGACCAATTCATGCGTTGCAACGTAGGAGAAATGAGTAAAATTTTCAAAATTTTCCACGTGCTTCAACTCAACTTAAAAAAAGGTGTCACCGAATTAAGCAGTTAAGTACATTGCTAAGTTATTTCCTGTACAGTGTATGAACTAAAAATTATTACTCCATTATAAATTTATAAGTTACACAAATAACGGAAGTAGTAAACACTTTCTGTAAAATAAACCCAAAGGCTCACCAAGGCTAAT
>NW_019059549.1:156207-181657 GCF_000696155.1 Zootermopsis nevadensis | reverse complement strand
GAATGCCTCACAAAAGTTTGTGCACGACCCATTTCGAAGTATTTCCCCAAATGCTTGCTTTAGCATTTCATAGGTTTCCGTAGCGGTTTTGGCGAGTCTTTGGCAAAATTTGATGCACCCGCCATTCCGAAATCGCAGGAGGGTCGGTGTAATGCACTACCAAAACGCCCGTAACTAAGAAACAAATGCTAATTCGATGATGCCGGCTAGCACATTGATTCACTATGAATGTAGGCCGCACCCCCTAGCGGCAGAAGCTCGTACTACATCCGGTTCGCCCTCTATTGACACAGTCTTGAAACTTTCCGATCGCACCTCGTATTTTAATAGGTAAGGTACACAGAATAAGCTAATTGCCCACGAAATTTGTCATTTGATTGGCTAATCTCACACAGGTTTGACATGAACGACGCAATTCGCAAAAGGTCAAAATCCATACTCCGATGGAACAAACATCCTCTCAAAACTACGTAAAAGCACTTACACGAAAGCATCCACGAAATGGAATACGGATGCAATACCGAGCAAATATTTATGAATTGGTACGCTATGTGTAAATTTTCTAACGTGTTTACTTTGAAAATCTAACCATTCTGCAATATCATTTACGTCAAAACTCGAAGGTCTGATGTGTATTTATAGCAAGTCGCACACTTTATCAAGGAAGACAGTTCACATCATCTGTTGGTGATGCCATCTGCAGCACGTGTCAGGTTGTTCTTAGTCAGAACTAAGTCATGTTCCAATTAGCTCTGACAGTACTAATGAATATGAAGCCAATCATTGTAATGATACACAAAACTCTATATGAATTCTTTCGGGACTGAATTCTTTATTCTCCCATAAACAAAGGAATATCAAATTGCGCTCATGGTGATTCTACAACTCAGTACTCAGAGTAGTAATGTTGATATATTTTATTACAGACCAGTGTAATGACCGTTGTAAATTCAACGTGAAGTATTTTTTTCAAAAATTATGTTGTTAGTGGTTATCGTATGAATGTAGTTTCATTGTAACATAAAAGTTTAAGACCAATACGAAGGCAAGACCTCAGTAACACATGCACAACGTGGCCATGAATCCTTTTATCGCTATCGAAGGTCAGTGTTTGTAACAACTGTTTGCACATAAACCGCATAGCTCATGCATTGAAATGTGTGTACTGCATGAAACTAATTAATTTTTCTTATTAAGTTTAGAATAAAATAAATAAATATATATACACATTTTCTGAACCGCCACGGTGGTCTAGCGGTTAGAACGCTGGCCTTGTAATCCTGGGGTCTCGGGTTAGATTCCCGGCGGTGCCCGAATTTATGACTTGTGTTGGGCAAGGCCGTGGTCTAGGCAACACGGAGTTTTCCTCGGGGGGCTTCCCCGGTTTCTCCGTGGCATCCCAACAACTACTCCATTCACACACAGAAGAAGGCAATGGCAAACCACTTCTAGATCATCTGCCAAGAACGTAAATGAACAGGTCCCAGTCCGAGAAAAGGATGGAAGGATCCTGTTCATAAGGACCTGTCGTCAGACAGAACACTAATTATTTCTTCCGTGGCATCCCAACAATTACTCCCTTCACACACAGAAGAAGGCAATGGCAACCCACTTCTGGATCATCTGCCAAGAACGTATATGAACAGGTCCCAGTCCGAGAAAAGGATGGAAGGATCCTGTTCATATGGACCTGTCGTCAGACAGAACACTAAATAAATAATAATAACACATTTTCTACGACTAACCTTTTTGGACCTACCGTGGTGCCACATAGCGATCTCCTAATGCATTACGCAGTTGCGACGCTCGGACAAACATACATAAGTCTACAACGGCTTCTGTCAACATAAACCCAAATCTGTTCTCTAAAAAAGTAAGTACTTGTACTTAATTAATTATTTGTAAATACATTTCTTTTTCGAATGTTGTGTATGTCATTAGCCTTCAGAACCATTTATAAGTTTTCCTTATATTTCGTTAAACTTTCGCCAAATCGAAATCTGTACTTCGGCACAAGCAATATTAACGCGCTCCAAACTTCATGAGATATAAGTTTCACGACGGCCCAATGCATCTTTGTATGGAATAATACTCTGTGTAGTTCTGGACATGAAAAACGCGAACAGATAGATCGACTTGGCATGTCTTCTCCATCATGCGTTCATTTAATTCATTCAAGTCTAGTTCAAACGGAAGCAAGGAAATGTGTTTGTAGGACTCGTAATTCATATTTATCTTCAGGGATAACACAAATCCATAAACAGTCTGAAAGAAACAGTTACATCGTTGTAAATGTTTAGCCTTGATTTATTTTGTATATTCATGTGGTGGAGCCTTCATTACGTCACAAGACAGAGCTCGTGCTAGATTCCCTCACGGCTCGCATTTTTTTCTCCGTCAAAGTAAGGATAAAAGCGAGTCCACGTTACACGATCAGATATCTGTGTTGGAAGAATTTTAAATGGGCTAGTAATATCTAAGAGGCGAAAACTTATACGAAAAACTCGGAAATATACACAAATAAAGTTTTATCGAGTGATGGCTGTTCCTGCACTACTGGAAGTGAATGTTGGACAATGAGGGACACACATAAAAATTACAAATATCGGGAATGAGATTTTTAAAATCTGTGAAGGGGTGTACAAGATTGGACAAAATCAGGAATGAAGACATAGGAAAAGAATTAGGAGTATTCTCAATTAATGACAGAATAAGAAGACATAAACAAGATTGGCTACAACACGTAGAAAGGATGGAAGAAGGACGAATACCGAAACAGGTCCTTTGGTAGAGACCCAAAGGAAAAAGGGTTCTTGGAAGACCACGCCAAAGGTGGATTTCATAGAAGCCGGAATAGGCCATCGGCCTAATCCGTGAATTGGAGAAGAATATTTGCTTTTTATTATTTGTAACTAGGGCTATTAAATGAATATATTGAATGCAAAAACCAAATGTGTACATAAGTGGGCAAGTATTTACTTTTATTAAAAAGAGACGGAGACTCATTATTACACAAAACTGATGAATCGAACAACTTTCTTACATTTTATTCTACAAACTATCACCCCAACAACCTCCTGGAGTTTCTCCACAGGACTTTGAATCGCCTTATATAACCCAGGAATAAATTAACTAAGACAGATTGCAACATCTCAGTTGGTAAAGTAGCTAGCTGCATACTGGACGACTTGGTTTCCTATTTTACTTTAGCCGGCCATTCATTTGTTTATTTATTGTTTACGTAACGAAGATGAAAATAGCCAGAAGGCAATACGAATGCGTCAAATAATAGGATAATTAATGCACAATGAACTGGAAAATATTCGAAAGGAAGCAGTCATGGCCAGATTTCGAGTAATGTTCTGGCAGGACATACCACGTGGTTGTTAACCGGCAGGCTTCGCCCGGACCAATCTCTGTCATGGTCCACTGAGGGAGCTACTAGAACATTTTTCCGAGTGAAACCTCAGTCCGGACAGACGGTATCTGGGTCAGGAGTAAAACCTCGGACCTCCGGAGTACGAGGTACGACTGGTAACTACTCGATCACGACGTTCGGGTTACGACGTCCTGACCAGATTATCCAAGGTCTTCTTTCCCAGTCTCTTCATACAAATGCTGAAAGAACGCTTCAAAATAGGTCACGGCAGCTTCATGTGCATATCCTACTCAGTGCTTATCTGTAATCGTCATACCATTTCTGATTCTATCCTTCACACGCAACAGCAGTTGCCACAAAGGACTTTACCAAGTTAAGCAACGTCATACATCTGACACCATATTGGAACGTGTAAACGCGATACGCAGTGACGCTCAACACATTTCACTGACATGAAGACGCGTAGACACGGCTGTTTAATCACCAGGATTTCACTTGCTTGATTGAAATCGCTGCTCGCGTATAGTACGCTTAAAATCTTCAAGTGTGACGACGACTGGTGAAAGTTGCAGGCATCAATTTGGAAATCTCTGACGAGACGGGTTGGAACATTTGACGTAGGAACACCGTGACAACGAGAAAGGATTGTTGCAAAACAAGAGAATTATTACTGTTACGAATTGTGATCAAGAAATAAGTTACAGATACACCTACTTCGTGAATTATTAAAATATCTACCTTCTCATCCATAATTCACTAATAATGTAATTTCCCATAAAAAAAAAAACTAATCGAGTCAGTCCAATGTATGCCGATTTTGAGCCAGCCAAGTATTGAAGTTGCTGTTTCAGTTATTATTTAACGACGTTCTTTTAACTGTCATGTCGGCAATGATTTGGAAATATGAGCAAAGAAGCTGTCGGGGCCCACTTTAAGTTACTCCGGGAGCATTTACGTGAAGGTACTGAGGAAAACATCAGTCAGAACAACCTGTTTTCGAGCAGGGATATTTAAGTACAGGGTTTACCGAATACTAAGTAGGAGTTTGGATAACGGGTTCGAATCCTATTAGTAGCAAGACATGACAGCCTGACCGCTTACAGTTAGATGGTTGGAACGAGTCATTTCTTGAGAAAGTTGACTCCTCTCTTAGAAATTCGTGATCAAGTGTCATCACTGTTGGATACCTTACGGATTCGTCAAAATACAAAGAAGAATTATCAGTCATCTGCTTTAAGATATCTGGACATTTTATGGAAGGGTTGAAAGAGCCCATAACATCTGTTAGTGAGGACAACATCCACGGAATTAAACATTGCAAAGACGGATGTTTCGCCACTGTTTTTGCACTGGTTTACACTGTTTACACTGACACATTTTCTATCTAACCAGAATATAAACGTGGTGTCGGGGTCCTTGTTCCACTTGTAGTCGGTTGATTTAGATATCAGTGCCAGAATTTTGTAATAATAATTTATGATTTTTTCCCCAGACAGATTACAAACAGGTTTATCTAGACACCTCATATTGAAACGTGTAAAATTCTAACACGCCTTTCAGAAGCCTAATATTAAACACCAGAAAGAAATATGTACAGCTGATAATCAGTACGATAACTATTATGTGATGGGAGGGGTTTATAAGAAAAGTAGTTTAATCTAAACAAAGAGACCTGACACTTTAATGGAAAATCTGTTGCCTGCTTTAATAGTAGTTCATTTTCACAAAGGTGTAACAAATGTGTAACAACTAATTTCTTTTTATATTCACTTATTTTTATCCCCATAAATGTTCAACTTCGGGCTGGCGTATATTTATTTCAAATCGATCTGACCCAAGGAACATTTTCCATTAGTTTGGAAGAAATATATCGTTACACTCTGTATATTTAATCTAATATTTTGTTTTCTTTCTGTATGGATTACTTGTGCTTGTAACACGCGGAAAACAAAAGAATTTAAAAACTCTGTTCACATTCGACGTACACTTTCTGATGGCAGGGGTTGGTTAGTAGCCGCTACATTTCCATTTCGTACATTTGGTAACAAATATAGGGCATATGTGGGTCCATTCTTTAAGTTAATCAGCAGAATCTCTAATACGATATCGCAGCAATGAACAGAAATTACCGTCATTACTGGAAGGTTCCGTCAGAGCATTCACAGGTTCAGTATCTCAGTGACCAGTCGAGAATAAACTTTCACGGCCACGAAAGATTATAATCTGAATAACAGGTTTTGTGGTGTTTATGTTCTGTCCAAGTTCTCTCTCTCTCTCTCTCTTTTATGTAAATTCAGTTGCAACTAGACACTTTACTTTCCTACTTATGGCAGTCTGTAAGTATCTTTAAATGGTTTCTAAAATATTTCTCTAAAACGTCGGTAAAATAGACCACATCCATATGGTTACAGCATTCAAAATCAGGATCAACACTGACAATGAATAATTGTGATAGCTTAAAATCAGACTTTTTCATATGATGAATCATAAGACGGGGAAAAAAATGATTCGCTCATAAAATAACATATTTTTTCGAAATTTATCAAATTAAGATTCCTCAAATGAATGTGCTGTAATGGCGTTGGATTCTATGATAAACTGCGTATCGTGAGGATGGGAGCGGTCACAGCCTGTCTTAAAGTACAAGTTTCGAGTGTTAATTGCTTAATTGCAATGATTGGCGAGTAGAATTTCTGTCAACATTCTTCTCGTAAACAGATTTTCTCACACAGCACCGGAAAACCGAGTTTTAAACAGAACGCTACGTAGTTTGAAGCAGCCTACTGGTTCATGTTAAGAAACTTCATAAAATGACACGGTGGCATATAAAGACGCCGTACGCTGCATTGACGCTAAATTTATATTTATATTAAGTGCACTACACACTGCAAGGTTAATCGAGAAAAAGTGTGATGGACAAAGAAATCTGAAACAGGGGGTAATTGATTTGAAAATTGCCACCATGTTTCATACTAAACTGCCATCTATGCGACTGAAGATTTCAGGAATTTTTTAACGTCGACCTTTCTCATTAGTCAGAACGATGACCTGATATACTTTCAGCGAGATCATTAACGAAACGGATAGTTAATGAGCCATCGAGAACAATTAGCCTGAAGACAAGCTACAGTATATGAAAACTTTGTTCCGGTAACAAATTACATAGCCTTATGGTATGGCCCCTAAAGAAACGACCAACCGTTATGTTCTTGAAAAAATGAACACTTAGGGCGTTGTTTACAAAATACAACTACGTGTTAACTGAAAATCATCGACCCTCTGAGTCTTTAAAATCTATTAACGGGGCATGAAAAACGTAAGGCCTTCTTGAACTCTTAGCAGACTTGCCTTCTACCGAAGCTGTAAGATGACAGCAAAAATGAAAACACAGCTCGTTACAGTACTTCATAGCACGGATTTTCTTCATGCGACAGAAATAAAAATTTTCATCTAAAATTAGTTGTGCCGCTTGGTCGCTGGGACCGTGGGTTCGAATCCCACTCAAGCCATGGATGTTTGTCCGTGTTTTTCTGTGTACAGGTAGAGGCCTTGCGACGGGCTGATCCTTCGTCCAAGGAGTTATACCAAATGTCCATAGATCAAGCCAACTAAAAAGTTGGGACCCGCAGTGCTCAGGCACTTGAAGAACGGGGCGTTCCCAGTATCCCAGTATCTAAAATGACTTACTTAGTTAGTTCCCTAATAGAAAATCCATTAATAATGGTTGATAAACAACGTGCAGCTAAAACAAACGATTTGTTTATGCATATTTACGAGTCCACGTTAATATCTGGAAAACAT
Organism: Zootermopsis nevadensis; assembly: GCF_000696155.1. The sequence continues at coordinate 174,477 of NW_019059549.1, read as the reverse complement.
GTTTTCGTATAAAGTATTTGTCATGTATTTCTTTTACTAAAAATTATTTCTCCCTACAGTTTCCTTAATTTCGTAATCTTTTACTAGGAGGCCAATACAAGTCTTTGCATTATATAAAGCAAACTACATCCACCGCTGCTCCGTTGCACGTGAAAACTTTAATGCAAAAACCGATCACTATACGGCACCAAGCCAAAACGTAATATAAAATGAATAATTCAGTGGATGTTTCTTGCAGCGAACTAACTTTCATGAGTCAGCTAAGATATTAAAGTAAACTGCGAAGACGAGTAACAAAAGACTGAAGGAATTTCATTTTTGTTTATTTTCAAGAAATCCCGATAGTAACACTCTTTTGCATACAGACCTACATCTAAGTAATGTCAAAGACTTAAAAACATTATTTGATCAACTAACGCATCTCAGAATTTAACACGCTCTAACAAGATGATAAACTATGTTGTCTAGTTTGAGCAACTTGTATTTTCTTCTTGAAATTTCGGTAAGGACACCTGAATACAACATTTTAACCAAAAATATCCTTCTAAACACACACATGGACAACCAGGCCCGTACACACTACAGACAAAACCACCCAGAAAATTTATTCCACGTTATTTTTGCCCGGAGGCTCTAGGTCTCATAACAACTGACTTCAGTACGGAGAGACACCGGCGAGTCACAGGGCTATAACATTTACTAAAGACTCAGTCTTGACGGAATGATATAATGCATTTATAATACCACACCTGGGACACGAAATATGTACGAGGTTTGTGAGAGGAAAAGGACTAGCACACGTTAATGAACATTTGGGTTACATGCCATGCGACACTCCTCAAAACAATTAATGGGTCAGGTTTTCAAAAGGTTGTAAATTTTCTTGGGCTTTGTCAAATTTATTAAAATGTGGGTATTTTGGAAATAGACCTGTATTTAAACAAAAACAGGTTTCTTTGTAACAGCAAACACAACTGAAGTATTGTGGACTGTGACTGGTAGAAAACGCTCTCCTGGCCGTCCCCAAACTCGGACGCGTCCATCGTTGCGCTGGAGCATAAATCTAGACTCGTCGGTGAACAGGACATTGCGCCAATGACGCAATTGTTAATATTGATGTTCTTGGGCGAACTGTTTTCGCTCTCGTTTATGCTCCCTCGTCAATCGGGGCACTCTAGCGGGACGCCTGGACCTCAGATCCATCTCTCGAAGACGGTTTCTCACCTTTTGGTCAGACACGTGTTGACCTGTAGCTCAGGAAAAGTCATTTTGCAAGGCCAGTGCACTATCTCTACAGTGCCTCAAGGCTTGTAGACGCAGAAAACGATCATCCCTAGCAGTTGTTGCCCTGTGACGACCCTGTCTTCGACGTCGAATGATCCTTCCAGTGTCTTGGTATCGGCTAAGTCGTCATATCACGGATTGAACCACGCCGAGCTGTGTTCGTCCCTCTTGCAGAAGCGTGACATCCTTGCTTCTATTGCTGTCAATTGCCTCCTTATACCTCGCCGAACTTGCACTTTGCGCTGCACAACGAATATCTGATTCTCGAATTGCGCTCGCCTGCACGGAGATTAATTGAGATTGACTTGTGATTGCCGCGTACAGTAACATTACACCTTGGCTGGGCTGCCTTGAATCTTATACACGCGTCACTCTGACAAACAAAAATACGATATGTAACTACCGGCAGTAATACCAACATAAACGACTTGCATAGCGACGGTTCACCAGTACAGAGACTTGCGAAGTTCAGTCCAATCTGCTTATTCTGCGAATTACATAATTTCTAACTAGATTATCAAGTGATATTTCAGGTCCTCACGGAGGCGATTACGAAGATGGCTGTTCTCTGGATTGTTTCTGTGATCATGACCCTGATGATGTAGACAGCAAGCACCTCTGAAACGTCGGAAAACGTCTTAACAGATTACACGGCGCAACAACCCAGAAGACAGTCATCTTCAATGATAAAGTTGTACAATACGTCCCTTTTGACTGAACCATAGATTTACATGTAATCTACAAATAATTTATGTACAGTTCCTTTGTACTTGCATTTTGTCTCCAGTATCTGATCGATTGAGAACGTCGGACCAGAAGTTGATGGATTGCATCAAATCCACGCTGATGTTTCCTGTAACTTCGTCTGGGTATGGAGTTTGGCCAGCCCTGACAAAAGAACGTTGAATAAAATGTTGTACGAAAAAGTTAGGTAATTACTTGTCAGTTTTATAGCCCTTATTATCAACAAGTGCAATAATAAACCCCCTCTAATGCCCTAGCCATATTTGCTTATCCCAAACAGAAGTAATAAGTTCGCGGATCTCAGAACGTAATGGATTATTTTTATTTATTTCCCTTCAGCTTTTAAACTTGCAATTTCAACCGTGTAAAACAAAAAAACAATGTGACATATAATTTTTATTTCCGTCCACTAATTTCAGGGGCTACAGCATTGAACAAAGTGTGTTTTGTGTGAGTTAATCAAAATTCGTTGCGTTAAAAATTCATTAAACCATTTCACGGGAGATGTCGTTTGCGTTTTCAGTACAGCTATAAAAAAAAACCTAACCCTGACCTCGCGTAAGGGATTATTACAGAGCAGACATTTGCCTCCATTACGAAAGCAGCGTAACAGAGATGAGATCAATACGCCTTTGTAGTCTGGAGGTTAAACAGAACACCCAAAGAGGTGCGAATGTTAGGAGCGGATTATTTTATATGCTCGCACTGTCGTTATACGTCTGTGTTGCGGCATACAGGAAAAAAAAAACGTGCTCATTAATGATGTATAACACCTGCTTTTATGGATTCCATTCTGTTCTCAGAATAAAGAAGAAACTTTTCCTACACATCAATCAAGTACATTTGCACTGGTGATGCGGTGTGCTTTTCCGAAGGTAATAAATAACAGAATTCGTTCATAATTACTATATTTACAAAAGGTGTCTATGAGCCGGGATAGCTCAGTCAGTATAGTGACTAACTACGGGCTGGACGACCGGGGTTCGATCCCCGACGGGGGCAGAGGATTTTTCCTCTAGCCTCTGCGTCCAGACCGTCTCTCGGGCCCACCCAGCCTCCTATCCAATGGGTACCGGGGTCCTTTCCCGGGGGTAAAACCGGCCGGGGCGTGATGCTGACCACTCACCCCCATCTAGTGCCGAGGTCAAGGAAGGGAGGAGCTATACCTCCACTCACACCAAGCGCCTACATGGCGTATAGTGGGACAAACTTTACTTTACTTTTTACAAAAGGTGTTTGATGTTTCAATGTTCTAATTACTAATTACTGACGAAAATCGTTTTAGAAAAACCTGAAGTGTACAACAAATCAAAAGCATCTAGACCAGATATCTTTATAAACCACGTTATGTAAACTGCACAGAATTCCTGAATTAATGAAGAACTTCTTGTAACAATTTATGACACCTACCTTCCTTAAGATCTTCCAACATAGCTTGTACGTCAAGGATAGCAAGAATAAATTAAAAATCAAACCAGAGAAACTAGGGTGGTTCAAGGTTGACCTCAGCTTTTTTATTTACACAAAACTAATACATGTCAGAACCGCCAAGCTATCACTCCTTTTCAATATAGTGTCCCTCTACAATGACAATTTTTACACCGCCGTTTCAAAACACTGATGACGGCAACGAAGAAGGAAGTATGCTGACCGCGTATCCAATTCAGGACACCGCACTTAATTCAATGTCTGCCTTCCCAGATGACCCTTCATTGGCCCAAATAAGTGACAATCACTTGAGGCTAAAACCGGACTGTAAAGAGAGTGGTTAAAGATTTCCCACCTCATGGTTGCTGGTGTCGTCGTCGTCCTCAACCTTGAACCACACTCGCACCTTTATCAATTTCTATGCGTAACATCCACTAGTACCTAAATTACTGCAATTTCGTTAATTTTTTCAAAAACACAACTTTCGCAGCGTCCACATATTTGTAATTGTTAGCATTCCTGTACAATAACTGTGGTCTAGCGGTTAGAACGCTGGCCTTGTTCGATTCCCGGCGGTGTCCGAATTTATAACTTGTGTTGGGCAAGGCCGTGGTCTAGGCAACACGGAGTTTTCCTCTGTGGCATCCCAACAATTACTCCATTCACACACAGAAGAAGGCAATGGCAAACCACTCCTGGGTCATCTGCCAAGAACGTATATGAACAGGTCCCAGTCCGAGAAAAGGATGGAAGGATCCTGTTCATATGAACCTGTCGTCAGACAGAACACTAAATAAAAATAATAAAATAAAAACTGTGATGGGCGAGATATGAAGCACGCATGAGAAGTATGAGATATGATAAAAATATTTTAGCCGGGAAACTGAATACAAACGTCCACTTGCGACACTCAGTTGAGTTCCAGACACTTCCAAGCTTCAAGGTTTATCTTATATAATTTGCTTCATACAGACAGACATATGTTACATTGATGCCCTGCTGTGAATGTGCCACGCACATCGCGAACACCCAACTTCCGAAACAATATGTAGCAAAAATTTGCTAAGTTTATTTCAATCGAATCTGCATATCGTGGATAAACAATTCAGTAGCTCAATAATTAATCTGTTCAGCACAGAAAAAAATTAAAAGTTGGGGTATTATGATACCAACGCTCTGAAGATCATCTCAATATGCGTCATTACTTTGCTTCTAGGAAAAGCGTCCTTGAGACGTAGCAATGCAAATGCACGCTATTCCATAGCTGACCTTCCTAACGTAAAAATAAAGAAACAAAGACGCACATGTACACTTCTGACAACATTACAACGTACAGTTTTAAGAATGTGTAAATAAAATCGATAACATCAGAGGATTATCAAACAAACAAACAAACGAAATATATCGGTAATACATCCTGCCGTTTCTAGACAATAAATATTTAACAATGCTGCCAACCTTGAAAAAATTACAACACATTTCGAGAGTATATAACTGGCCAAACAAACCTGATGACGGAAGCATCAAGGACCTGTGAAACGTTGGTAAACTTCTACTACAACCGAGAAACCTTCGTTAATTCAGGCGAACCCAAACTTACGAACAAAATATGTTCTTTGAAATGTGTCTTCAAGATGAATTTGATTTTTTACATGTGATATATTGTTAGATTTGAACTTCGCGAATCGTAAAATGTTCGTAAACGCGGGGTTCTGTGTTCGTTAAATGAATTTGGAGTCGTAATTTATTAGTCCGTGCATTGTTCGTAAATACAAATTGTTCGTTTCCAGAAAATTCGTAAGTAGAGAGATTCGCCTGTACCTGGTGACCAAAGAAACGTTTCGAATGTTTATAACAAAACGATATAAGTGTTTGGGGGAGGGGGGGAGACTGCAGTAACTTAAAAAGAAAGGCTACTCAGTGCGTGTCTGAAAAACAGAAGAAAAAAAGATCAGATATGTTTAAATGAAGAGAAACGTTGCAATCCCTCACTAACCTCGAGGGTTATATAAAACTGGTTTCAAATGTTATTACAGCCCTGCCCACAGCAAATATTGACCTCTTAGTGCGGAAGTGAAGAATTTTTTTTTCCATACTAATTAAGAACTGCATACACGTAAAACCATTTTCTCGACTGTTAAAATTCGTTGCAAGTGGAATAAGGCGGATACGTGAAATTCTCAGTCGGTAAAACCGCGTTTAAAAAAACATTAAAAATTAAAACAAGAACCGGTCCTATTTATTATGTGTGATGGCGGCACCTGATACATGAAATAAACTCATAAATTTTTTTTTTTCGAGAAAGTGCAGTATCCAGGAAGATACGTAATGAATTGTGGTTAATCATGTTCTGCACATAAACAGATTTAAGAAACTGGTGTGAAAAGGTACTATTTTCTAAATTGCAATAAAAGAACTGATCATATGTTTTTTTTTCTACCAAGAAAATAAGGACAGAGAGAAGGCACAACTTCAAATTACCAATATACAAACGTTCTTGAGAGGTGTAAGTGAATGTGATAGTTCACTGACATTACAAAGGAGTATAAAATATTTTTTGGAAAAAATTAGTGAACTAAATAATCTGATTATTAGCAAAATAACAACACGCACGCGCTATTTAAGTAGGCTGAACGTAATAATTCCACAAGGACTTAGTTATCTCTCCGTATGCATCGTCACTTCACTTACAAGTGTCTATTTTTAACGGCTATCCAAGCTACAGACTCGAAGTTGCGGAAACTACGTCTCGGTCTGTAAAGACGGGCGTAAGCACGTGGCTAGCGTATCAGCTGTTTGTACAAAGAAATGCGAGTTCCCTAACTGAACGATGACGTATCTAAAAATGACAACAGCTAAGCTTCGTAAATGTCTGTAAAATTTCCCAAATAGTCTGTAAGATGTATTGAACTGGGCGGTATACAAGATCACGTGTATCATCCAGCGAACAGCATTTCTCCCAAGGCCGTCAGTGTCAAATTTCCATTCTCTTCCTACACCAGAGTCCGCCACAAGAATTCGGTCTGTGATGACATTGATATTAACAGCGTGACCCTGTATCAATGTTTGGCTTCTCTATTGTAACCGAAGGAAATAAGACCCAAGCGTATAACTAAACAAAAAATCTCTTTTTAAAAAATATAATTACCAATGATGCAGGTTCTGCGTACACGAATATTTATTATTTTTATTTACTTATATCTGCCACAGGGTATCAAGAAAATTTAGTGACGACCACTGCCAATTTAATACGCGTTTAACTCAATTACAGGCGTACCTCGAAGATATTGCGGGTTCGTTTCCAGACCACAGCAATAAAGCGAGTCACGACTTTTTTTGGTTTCCCAGTGCATATAAAAGTTATGTTTACACTACACTGTAGTCTATTAAGTGTGCAATAGAATTATGTCTAAAAAAATGCGAGAATTACCAAAATGTGACACAGAGTCACGAGGTGAGCACGTGCTGTTGGAAAAATGGCGCCGATAGACTTGCTCGACGCAGGGTTACCACAAACCTTCAATTTGTGAAAAACGCAATAAAACGAGGTATGTCTGTATACGATGTTGCTCTGTGTGATGTCGGAGATGTCCGACATTTCAGATATGATTACTGTCTCCATTTTAAGCGCGCTCTAGTGATGAAGGCAGCAACAACTTCTGAAACGTCCGTCACGAGATCACACGGTGCAACATCCTAGAAGACAGTAATCGTCATATTCGGCGCCGTGAAAACCTGAAATCTAACAATCAAAGTTTACGATACTATGTTGGAAGTAGGAGTAGGCGTAACGTTCTTATTGAAGAAAGTTACAGCTAGTCAACAGCCTTCCCTCGACGCCGCCAGCCGAAAGTCACTTTAAAATGGTACCATTGGCTATCCTAAGGTAGACAGGCATGTACAGGCTATTACTTGCCATGCATCGCTTCGTGGCGGTTAATGCAACAATTGTAATTAATTTCATTCACTGATGTCTGACTTCAGAAGCAGCGACTGTCTGACAATCAAATTTCAACATAATTACGCAGTTAGAAATTAGGTGTTGCAGTCAGAATTCCTTTCTAATTAGGATAACTTTCTAATCCTGCTTACAGGCATTTATGAAGTTTAATGGTTGTTTCAACGTTATCAGACGTGACCTCAAGTGTCGAAGGAAGGAAAATTATTGGACGTTGGGTTGTGAAAGTAGCCTTCATGCGAGAAACGGCACCAAAATTATCGATAGTAAGAAAACGTGGTGAAGCTGTCCTCAGCACGAAGGTACCGCTGTACTTGGTCCAGAACATGGCGTGTTCGAACACTGCTAAAGTCAAGCATAACTCCGTCTTGTCAAGGATAAGGGTTTACATTCACGTACCTCAGACTGCCAAGAAAATGGCCCTAAAGATATTTTATTTATTATTTATTTAGTGTTCTGTCTGACGACAGGTCCATATGAACAGGATCCTTCCATCCTTTTCTCGGACTGGGACCTGTTCATATACGTTCTTGGCAGATGATCCAGAAGTGGTTTGCCATTGCCTTCTTCTGTGTGTGAATGGAGAATTGTTGGGATGCCACGGAGGAAAACTCCGTGTTGCCTAGACCACGGCCTTGCCCAACACAAGTTATAAATTCGGGCACCGCCGGGAAACTAACCCGAGACCCCAGGATTACAAGGCTAGCGTTCTAACCGCTAGACCACCGTGGTAATCTAAATATATTACGAAAACAAAATAAGATGATGATAGTAGGAAGACGAAGCGGTCATTATGAAAAAGACTGTACAAATAATATGAGATGTAGCTTTACATTAAATATTCCAAGAAAATTGTCTGCATAATTTTATTCCTTGTTTTTATTCTTGCATATCGAAAAACGCTTCAAAATGAAGACCGAAACAAATAATTGCAAACCTGAATACTACATACAACTGTGTATATATATACACAGGGTGAGTCATAAGTATGTTTACAAACTTCGTGTACGTGTTCCAGGATCAAAAATAAGAAAATATGTTCCTATGAACTTGGGGTCGCAAATGTTTCGTTTTCGAAATAATAGCCAAAAATAAAGTTCTTTATACGAGCTTTTGTTACATTTGGCCAAGGCACATTCATTTCATGAACTACTATTACGTTACTGATAAAGATTATAGAACATGACACTTTCTAATGATTGACAACATATTAGGCACAAAGCAGGTTTCCAGAAAGCGCAGATATCACAGAAAAATCAGCGCCTTGCTATTAGTAGCAAATAAAGAACATATTCCAATAATCAGGTTCTAAATATTGTAGACGTTAACTCCTTCATAATAAAGTTTAAACGCATAAAATAGAGCATTAACATCTTGTCAACTGACAATGGGAAATGCTGAGTTAGGTTACGTCTGTGTACAGAGTTGATACACCAACCTGGTATGTCAATCCGAAGTTGGCTGCACTTATTTTCCTAACCATAATCTAAAAGCACAAGAAACGATAATTATGACTTCCGAAGTCTTCGCTAAATATGTTTCAACAAACTGGTCACAAACCTCTGATAAACTGTGGTTGTAACACAAAGCACAAAGCTTGGAAAACGCACTTTCTCAACACGCCATATTTCACTGAAGTGGAGTACCAACATGACAGACCTTAACGGCGCAAATTTTAAAAATCATTCGTGGAATATGTTTATCAATAACACATGTTCATCATTTTACCAGCTCTGTCATATTACGCTAAATCTCCTACAAATTAGGATTATAATTAATATAGAAGAGGAATGGATTCTGTAAAGACCTATACGATATTTAACGTTTTCAGTGCACAAAAAATGTGGATAATGATCTGAGTTAAGTCGCTGTGCAGACGTCTTTGTTTTCATAGACTTCACAACCCACAAGATCACAATTCATGTCTGTAAATATCTTCTGTCGTTCATTTCGAAAACGATTACCATCCGAAACGCTGGATATCAGGTTACGCAGAACAATAATTTGACAGCTGTTTAGCATGAACACAAAACGTGGTGTCTTTCGCTGTGAGTGCAAATTGTAAACGTGTGAAAACTGGTGAGGAAATTGTATTCAACCTAGAAGGAAGATTTAAATGAGAATTTTAGGATGACACGTAACGAGATTCTTCGTTATTAAATATGTCACTTCCAGTATAAGCAGGCAATCCGTCCGTGCACGAATGAGTTCAAAAGGAAGAATAACAGCGAGTGAGCAGATACACTGACGGGAGCGGTATCTGCTGAACAAAAGCAACACTACTAAAGAGGAAAGCCACAGAGGAAGTTAACACGGCTCTAAGCTTTATTCGCGTGTGTCATTTTTCAGTTTCTTTGAAATGTAGGAGGAAAAGAATGGCATGGATCTGGGGGATATTGGAAACCAGGATGGAAAACAGATGAAAATGGCGCTGAATCGTGTCTAATAGCAGGATTCAGGTTCTGCAGCTCTAGTGCCAGCTAATGAACGCAATTGAATAGAACACGGTCGCATTATTGTAACTCCTTCTTTCCACGACTAGATTCCGAATGATTTTGCAAACACCGTCAAATATCCTATCATTTAAATGCTTCAGAGTTGGCAAAGCCCTTCAAGAATAGTTGCATTCTGTTAGTACATAGTTTTCATGCCCCCCAAAAGTTTTCAGATGTTAACTATATTATTCTTGTTGTTGCATGAGCTATTGTTAAGGGCGTGATGTTTCAACCATTAGCAGAAAGTTCGTCTGATAAGCATTTAACGATCGGGAAACACGTTTGACTGTCGGCTGTTGATTTCGAACTATCTTGTTTCGTGTTATTGTGTTGTTGAAATGGTCACGAATCCTGCGTGACAAACAGCTTCAGGCCTGGGCTGTTAAACTCTTGCTAACAGACCAACATTAAGAGAATCATCACGGATTTTATTTTCCTATTTCATTCGGTGACCCGAAGAATGCTATGAGCAAACATTAAACATACTTACATTCGACAAAACTCATGGAACAACACGAAAAATGTTCCAATATATACAGCGAAAACCAGTACAGGTAGCCCTCGATTAACGCCAGGGATGCGTTACTGGACGAACCGGCGTAATCGGAATCGGCGTAAATTGAAACTCTTTTATAATGTGAATCAATTTGCAGTCAATGACATGCGTTCCCAGCGCCCAACCATTGACGAGTAATGTAATGGCATTACATCTAAAGCTCTGAAATAACGTAAATAAAATAAAGGATTAAATTAGTCCTTTGAAAGTTTAAAGCACCAGGAATTAAGTTGCATAAGAGCAAAGTCACATATCCAAAAGTTTGCATTTCACAAGCAGCTTTTACCGATTCATCGATCTCACTGGAGCAAATTCGCTTTAACGAAACATACGTAATTGCAGAGACGACTGTATTTATAATTTTGATTCAAAATGAGCAATATAAGAATTACGATTTACTATACGAAGCAGTACGAGAAACATTGTAGAACGTTATAAATAATAGTAAAATAATGTTTTTTCACTTTTTGACTTTCTGATTTCAAAATCGGCGCAAATTGGACCGGCGTAAATCGAGGGCTGGCTGTACACATTTGTCTATACTAAACGCATTACTGGTATAAAAGAAAACTTGTAACTTTAGTGAATTTCAAAAGTGATGTTGGCAGTACTGGAAAAACTACGATTAAAAAGAATGCGAACCTTCCCGTATTTGCACAAAGTCAGTTCCCACCATCTTAAGGGCAGTGATATAATTGTAACACGTTCTGTTGACAGAATTAATCAAAGAAGAACAAAGACCTATATAAGCCAGTGGAAAGGTTACGAACTGCTAAAATGATTCAGAAAAGGGCGGAAAAATGTGGATGATTATGCACATTCTTGGCGACCATGGACTGTTACATGTTGAGGTTAAGAAACACATACAACAGCGTACCCGCAACAACTTAAGATTCAGTAATAATGACAATTAATCTGAAATTATCATAATTAAGGGAAATGGGTTCCAAGAACAGCTAACGGCACAACCAAAAACATTTTTATGTCTCGATGTCAAGAAATTGTGAGCCTTTGGATAAAATGTACTTACACAAATGTAAAAAACATCTTCAAACAGATGTCTAACTGCTGTTCAGAACTTACAATAACATTTTCATTGACTTTCACTTACCTTTGCATCATGCGTCTACAAACCTGAATTAACCGCTTCTGAGAAAGCAGATACAATAATTGTTACTATATTTTAAGCTGCTGTAAGAAACAGATCTAATTTTAATGTCAAACATTTCTTTCTAATCCCTCATTTGATTTGGAGCTATATCTCCACTCCCCCCCAAGTGCCTATATGGCGTGTAGTGGGACAGCTTTTACACTTATAAATAAAGCAAATTAATGTTCTCACCCCACTACTTAATACACCTGTGGCTTATACACGCTGTAACATTTGCAATGGTTCGTACTCAGTTTCTTCGCTGACTAAATTAAATGCATCTGAACAGGACGCCAGAAAATGTTTATCTTACAGGAAAACCGTAATATATTTTGAGAATCGTTATAGCAGTTAAGAATGTAATTATATAATAAGCAAGAAATTTCTAAATCTTCGGTCTGCAACAGAAACACACATTTGAACACCTGGCATCCTTAAAACATCACAATCTAATTATATGTTAAGTCTTGTCTGTAGAATGCACAATAAACTCCTCAGAAAATATGGCGAAGTTCAAACAGACCAATTTGGGAACGAAACTATGAAATAAAATTTCAATTACGAAGTAGATGAGAGCAGATTACATCCCCTGAATGGCTGCTAACATTCAGTTAAGAGCCTTCTGCCTTCCTGTCCTAGGCCTAAAGATGAGAGCCTAAGTGAAAAACAAAAACTGAAAGTGTTTGAGCGGAGAATATTTCTTCCGAAACGAAATGAAGTGACTGGAGGCCGAAGAAATCTGTCCAGTGAGGGAGGAGCTTTATAATTTATATCCTTCTCCAAATTCCGTTAGCTTCAGAAAATTAAGGAGCATGCCAATGACGTAACATGTAATACGCATGGCGTATATTGGAAATGCAGAATGATTTCAGTCGGGAACCTGAAGGGAAGATACCAATTGGGATGACTAAACGTAGATGGAAGGACACTAATGAAATTAATTTTAAAGAAGTAGGATGTGAAGGAGTTGATGGATTCACCTATCCATTGACGGACTCTATTAAACAGGACTAGACTTAACGAAACTTCGGTCCCAATAAAATACGACGATTTTGACTATCTGAGCGACCATCAGCTTATAAAGGACTCTGCACCATGGAGAGGTAAGTTAAATGAGAAGTCCTGTCTCCAAGGAGGTGCACGAATGCAACTTCATGCAATTCTACGGACCGAAACGTCGATAGGTGATCGGTCTAAAAAAAACCGAGGGGCATGAGCGGTTGAGCTGAACTCTCTAGACTTTTTTTCACCGTCAAAAACGTCGGACACTGAGTGGGATACCCATTTCCGTTCTTAAGATGTCAATGAAGAAAAAAGTTTCCAAAGCTTCTACCCGTAACTAAATCTCAACTGTCAGTTTATAGATTACATCATTAAGGGTTACAGTCATTTGAGTGTAAAGTTAAGGCTGTTCTGTGGTTAAGTAACATTATATTAAAGCGTTCGGAGTAGCGACAGTAGAGCTCCACGCACTATTAATCTCGCCATCAGCTGCAAGTGAAAGGTCAGCTTCACGCTTCGGTCGCTTTATACCCAGATACTCACTGGGGAGAAGGCTCGGTGGTTCTTAAAATCCGGTCTGAACGCTATGACGTGGAGAAAAACGCTGGATCTGGTGGGAATCGAAACCAGGTCGTCCATGCATATGCCAGTCACCGAATTGTCCTGATTCACGAAGATAATATTGGTTCATTCGTTAAATAATGGGGACTATAAACGTTGGTCGAAACGTAAAGCATCAGGGATGACAGATAATTGGCCTGCAAGGGAACCTGACTTCACTCTAACTATACCTGACTGGAAGACAGGGCGAAGACTGTTTACTTACGGCATAGGGAGATCGTGCTGTTGATCCTCTACTCCGAAATGGATTAGACTCGGCGATGTTGGTCCATCCGCATCGTTAGGAATGAGTAGCATACTGTAAACATAACGTTTTCATATTGGAACAAACCACCCTTGTGAAGTAATTAAAAATGCAGCCTGAAAAACAAAACAAATAAATCTGCAACCTTTTGAAGTAGGTAGGCCTACGATTTGGTAGGAAATGTAAAATGTTACACGATGCCTTCTTTCGGTCGCATTTTGTAGTTACTGTACACATCAAGAGCATAAATAACGTTAAATTCTTACTTTTGAAAATAGGTCCATTTGTAAACATTCTCTCGAAAGCCTTTCAATTAAACCTGCCAGTATAATTGTAGTCAAAAGAAAACAGAAGTTTTCAAGAACCATAAGATGTTTCGAAACTTTGTGCCATCTTCAGGCGAGGTTTCACTCCTGAAAGTTTTGCTTCAACACGCCATCTCTCAGTTACAAAAATTGTGTGGTATAAATATAAGTGTCCTAAGAATAATTTATAAACTAAAACATTAAAGGTAATATACTAACTACGGTTTATTTAAAAACGCATTCCGACTATACAGCGTCGTATGATACATTGGATAATAAATTAGAAAGGATGTGGAAAGAAGCAATCATGGCGTAATTCAAATTATTTCCTCGGCATACGTTTAAAGTGACGAGAAAAGAAATCCATGAGAACTTCAATCAGTTTAGCCGGCCTCCGGGCCAAGATTTGAAAGAAGGACCTACGAATTTTAAGCATGAGTGCCAACCGATCGCCTAACACACTGAATATTGCAATGGAATGTAATGGAAAATAAAGACTGCCAACTGCGACTGGGACACACCAAAGTAGGCCATCGTACTTCAGATGTCGTACGTAAAGCAGAGAGTGCGTTACTCGACGTGAATCTGTAATTCCACGTCCTTTACAAGTAGGAAGCAAGGAGGCAAGACTGGCGGGCGAGTAGCATGTACAGTCTACGCTAAAACATTATTTCCCAGTGGCTGTATTTCGTAGATAGCTGTCTCGTCCTGTTTCAGTAATATTTTTGGTTCAGATTGTTTAACCGCAAGGCAATGACAAGAAACGCGCAGATTAGTACCAGCTACTGTAGCTGTTGCTTCAGACACGTGTGTGACGATATAGGAAAGAAATTGATGACAAATAAACGATGAAAGAAATATACAAAAAGAAATAGCACGTCTCCGACGAAATACCTGGATTTTCAAAACACAGTGTATACCCCGAAGATCCTGCAGTTGACGCGACCAGTGAAAATATAAAATTAAACAATTCCTTCCGTCATAAAACGAAACCATGGGCACTTTTGAAGGCATAAGAACCAATCACAAGTGAATAAATCAGGGAATAAGCAGGTTAGCACAACGTGTATCGCGTTTGATTTGAGTTCGGAAGGTTCTTAACCATAGAACCGGGTATAATGGTTAAGTAGGTAGATAAAGGTCTTCCCTGACAGTAGTTCCGTTTGTTGTACAGGTCTGCAAATGCGTTGTTTAGAGCTACAAAATTTAGCATTCACACACAGAAGAAGGCAATGGCAACCCACTTCTGGATCATCTGCCAAGAACGTATATGAACAGGTCCCAGTCCGAGAAAAGGATGGAAGGATCCTGTTCATATGGACCTGTCGTCAGACAGGACACTAATAAATAAAAAATATAATAATAGGTAGTAAAGCAGGACCTTAAAACAGACCTAGAATACTTCCATCTATAATCCTTGCTATCCTCCGTTCAAGGACCTCATTCGACGTCACGTGTTACTTCGTGCTGCGGCTTGGAAAAGGAACGCGGGCAGCAAGACGAATGAAAAGTGGTGAAATTATAACAGCGCAGAATTACAGAAGCGTTGGAAACAACTGTTATAATGTACAATATAAATAAGATTGGAATGTTGAATTCTTTTTGGAGTACACAGAATTTACAAAAGTGTTCATTACGAAACATATAGGGCAGTTAAGTCAACGATATGTAAGGTAATTCTTGAAGAATGTTATCCGTCCGATCGGCGAAAGGAAAAGTTTCAATCCTTGTAACAGAAACGGATCGTGGACTTAACCCGTGTTGATGAGGTAAAACGCACCACGTGGGATGCACCTGCCTGTCTGGAGGCAAATTTATCTCTGGGACAAGAATCCCAGGGTCAAAGTAAAAAAGAGAAACGATCCGATGTAGTCATTCATAATTGCATCTCAGTGTTCGGTTAATTTCTGCGTGCAAATAAGGCATACAGACTAACACGGAGAAAACTTCGTCTTTCGTAGAAACTTTACAAGGAAGATTCCTCACCATATTACAGGCGAGAAGGAAACCATTTTCATGGGCTAAGATCCTTAGGAAAACTGCACCAACTGCGTATAATCCACTTTAACTGTCGTCAATCTAACGCATAACTGATGATCAATACAATTTCCGGATTCAATGGCGAGCAGGCTTCCAAAACAGGCCAACTTCAACACTATACGTGCTACTGACTGTACCAAGACTTTGGCGAAATCCAAAATCATTGCTTCCTTGTTCTGGAGCAATCATACTTTCTAAACGTGCTCTACCCGATTTTGCATACCTCGATGGCCCCCCCCCCACCTGTTGTGAATGCAAATTTAGAGTTTCTACCTTTATCATGCTATTTCACTTACAATACTGCACAGAGTTAAAAATTATTTCTCCCACCTGTCAAATATTTTAAAAATCGAGAACATTTCAAATTACAGACGTTATTACGATCTGTCGTATGGGTAAAACAAATTTTTTGCACGTAGAATGAACAGTTTCTGAAAAAAGTGGTGAAGGAAATCCTCAGTTATTATTTGCTAATAACATTACTTAACCACGATTTGTCATTGTTGGTCTTGTCGGTTTCAACGCCATCTTGACTTACATGCACATACCACAATTTCGAAGAAACATATTCAAGACCTGAAGATAGAGACAGTATGTTCCTCCGACATTATGTTACCTGCGTACTGCGTTTCAAACCACACGACCAACAACATCTTCAAATCCATTAGAATCTGAAATCTAATAACAAATCTTTCATTTGCCTCGTATTTATATGACTTTTCAGCTTCTGATAGTTGGTAGCACAACACGCATGCGTAGAAAGTGTGCTGACGTCACTAAACTCACCACTACTGTCGAACCGCTGTTTTAAACAGCTTCAACTATGCTGGAGATACGCTTTGAAGTTCAAGGCGAGTATGTTCATATGCAATTACCCTTGCAGGATTTGATAAAGTTCTCAGTTGAATATGTACATCTGTTCCAGGGATCATGTACTGTGCGCCCACGAGAACCTTCGTATCTTCAGAAGGGTTTTTTTTTCTGAATGCCAGCGAGAATTTTAAAGTATTCGTAACGAGTCCTATATTTTTAATGTTATAATTGTCTTTGTCACATTCTCATGTCATTTACTCTTGGGCTAATTGTAATACATGATATGCAAACATGATTCTTTTTTCAGTAAATTCATACAGTGCCTAGCGTAAATTACAAACTCCTCCTAGTTATTTGTCACGTAGATCTGTGATCTCTGCGTATATAAGGGCACAAAACAGACATTGGACACGCCACATTCATTTGATCACTATTTCTTGGCACACTAATAAGCAACGTAGGTCCCTGTAAGTTGCCTCAGGCACGTGGTTCGTAATCACTGTTATGAAGCACACTAAGCAACATTTACTAACAAGCAGCGAGTCACCAAGGTCCTGGAGCTGTGTTTTAGTCCGTTTCAGTCATCCGGGTACAAAAGGAGACGAAAGACTATTAACAAATGTCCCTGCAGAAATATAGTACTTTTATACCACAGGAGTTTTGGCACCAATACGTACATACCAACGCCTCATCCTGGAATAACCCTGAATATGTTCATCGTAAACGTTATCATACAGCCAAAATACTACAAAACACAACACCGAAGACGACCACCAAAACAAGCATATCAGATTAATCTCCTCGTATATCTGTAATAAATTCATAAACAATAGAGAACGTGAACTTCTCAAATGACATATCAAAGTTAATGCACTACAAGACACAAGCTATCAAATATTAAGTGTAACTAAATGCAAATCCTCAATACGACAGGAAGTAATATCACACATGTTCTCTATTATTTTAAGTCTCGGTACAGCATGACAATAAGTCCTCTAAATCTAAATCTATCGCTTTATGCATTAACACATTTACACGGTGCCCTACTAATCACAAGGCTGATATGACGGAAGGAAAACTTCGTATTTAGTTCATGTGACCAGTATTTTAATAATTAAATTTCTTGCGCTGTATCTAAAATAGGATTCCGTGTCCCACTCTCAAGACATTGTTTGATAAACTTCATAAATACCAATATATAGATTCGCGCTTGCCATCACAGATGACAAGTACATCCTTGTAGGATTTGAGGTTTTCACAGCGGTGAGTCTGAAGATTTCCGTCTGGTCGATGTTTACCAACGTTTCAGAGGTCATACTGCCTCCGTCATCAGAGTATGAAGATTTCTGTCTTCTGGGTTGTTGCGCTGTGTAGTCTGGTAGATGTTTGCCAACGTTCAGAGGTCATACTGCCTCCGTCATCAGAGTATGAAGATTTCTGTCTTCTGGGTTGTTGCGCTGTGTAGTCTGGTAGATGTTTGCCAACGTTCAGAGGTCATACTGCCTCCGTCATCAGAGTCTGAAGATTTCTGCCTTCTGGGTTGTTGCGCTGTGTAGTCAGGTAGATGTTTACCAACGTTTCAGAGGTCATACTGCCTCCGTCATCAGAGTATGAAGATTTCTGTCTTCTG
>NW_019059549.1:138582-150319 GCF_000696155.1 Zootermopsis nevadensis | reverse complement strand
GGCAGTATGACCTCTGAAACGTTGGTAAACATCTACCAGACTACACAGCGCAACAACCCAGAAGACAGAAATCTTCAACCTGTTAACAGTTGTGAAACATATACGGGACTGTACCATAGCACAAGTAGTTAGTCGAGGATGCCTGGGTGGTCCATGCGGAATTTTTGGTGGATAAAGTGACAATGAAACAGGTTTTACCCTGTCAGTAACATTCTACGAATGCTCCATATTCACTCATGTAACATCTGAGGGATGTACAATGATCTCAGTTCCACAAACGTTGTCTCACCCGTGCGTAAGAATAGAATACGCATGCGCATAACTCCAGGTAACTTCAGTACTTGAAGATACAGAATATGATATTTATAAACATGAAATATGTATTGGAAAATGTAAATAAATTGGTGATTTTTTCTATTTGTTCGGGGTATTATTCCGGCCAAGAAAACTACAATGAAGAACTCACACTTTTTCTTTGTCACTAAATTATATCAGAAACATGAAAAGAGATGAACTAGGCATTCAGAGGAAACGATACAGACGAGAAATACATGCATGCTTTTGTCGGAAAACGTCAAGGAAAGAGACTATTTGGAAGGCCTCTACCTTGATGGCAGGAAAATTTTTCGACTTGTCTTAGAGAAATCGGATGGGAAGGTATCGATAATTCATTTGACTAGTTGGTGACTTTTTGACTCTGTAGCTGTCATCTTCTGAAGAAGGGCTCTGCACAATGAAATTTGTAAGTTATATTAAAATTTTGTTTAATGTGAAAGGGATATTTTCCTTCAAAGTAATTCGTTACGCGATTCCTAATTATCTGTGGATATACAAGCAACAGATTCAGAGAGGCGACTTCAAATACTACACGGACAAGGCTTTTAAACAGTAGCAATGTACTGTAACGATGTAGCAAGGCCTCACGAAACCTGGGTGCACTGACCAGCGACCGGAAAAGAGACGTAAATACAAACAGGAAAATTACGAATAATAACCAATAATGATGGATGAGGAGAAGAATGCTATGTGTTTAGAATTATTATGTTACGTCGACGACCACCTGACAGCAGAACACGCAAAGAAACGCAATATTATACAACGACTGAAAGTGTCTTGTGTCAGGGAAGGAGGAATTTAGGACAGGGCTTGACGTATTTTCGCCGTACCCAAAATTCATGAAGAGTACAAGAAAATCATTTTTAAAAAATCGGTAACTGAATGTCCGTGCAATGTGAACTTGCAGAAAATAGTTTATCGTGCAAATCGGTAACTGAATGTCCGTGCAATGAGAAATTGCAGAAAATAGTTTATCGTGAAGGTTATAAAGATGTGATTAAATGTATGTAGAGGTCGCGCGAGAAGTGCTGGAACTTGCGCAAAGGAATGATTTTGGTCGTATGAGATGGACCCGTCCGAAGCACGCGCTAGAGGGGTGTCAGCTTCAGTTGGTTTGTAGCTCTAGCTGTGTTTAGTTCGGTGCGTCACCGCAGCTGAGGCTGTGCGACCCCCACTACTACTGAACTCCCCTCTCTCGACTTACACATCGCGCATTTAGGTGCCACCACTACTCGCGCGACCTCTACGGACATGAATCAACGATCAAAGATTTTACTGGCATTTTAAAGCACGCTTTATGTCTTTATCTTTTAAAATCTATTGTTAACAATTCTTTAATTCAGTAATCTTCCTGTTTCGAAGCACTGGTGTTTCACAGAGAAATATAATTGAGCAAGTAAATGTATAAATTGGTGTTAATTCGGGAGGAGGGGGTTTGTAACCAATGGGTCTCACCCAACAATCTGTAATTTGTGTACGAAAGACAATAAATTCATCAAAATTAATTTGATATGACTCACCCCTGCACTGTAGGCACGTCTATGGAGTGGGACGATGGTCGCTTGCGGTCGCCGGCCATGTCAGCTAGCCTCGCGAAGTCTGTATCTTGATCCATGAGCCGAGCGGATTTCCGTGACTCTAGCAAGCGCACTTCTTCCAACCTCTTCTTCAATTCCAGTGGGCCCTGAAGCAAAGAGACATTGTCGTGTTAATGGGGGGCAAATCGCATGTGTTCTACACTCACGATGATGGGGTGGGGTGGGGGGTTGTTATTCGAGCCGTCTGCGACTCTTTCACAACCCAGATATTTAAGACAACGTAACTGAAATTCATTTTGGAATATTTAAAACACAGGCTAAGATTAAAGAATACAGGGACAAACGGAAACAACATTTGAAGAGGGCGCATGACCGACTGATTCCCGAAATAGCACATGAATATAAACCAATGGGAAGAAGAGAATCTGGCAGAACCAGAAAAAGACGGTCTTAGATGTGTACCGGAACACGCTATTTAGCCTGTCTCATGAAGGCGGTGGTGATGATAACGATGCCATTGAAATTCCGATTGTCAGAGTCATCTGTTGGATTGATCAATGCAAGAATTTCTCGTCTTTCCTGAAGAAACATGCAGATCAACAGTTAGCAGGTGTAGTGGGGTACCTAATGACGTCATTGATAAGAGATAAAGGGTTTGATTGCATCAGATCAGGACATTACCCACACGTGTTAGTGGCTTACCAGTGTACGGAATGGTTATCATCTACGATAAACGACTGCATGATTTATTTTGATGCATGCCTTATTGCATGTCTGCAACAAGTTACAGAAAGTGTCGCTGGTTCGGATCCTGCAAGGGCTATATGAAAATAATTACATCACTCAATACAGGTATAGGAAGCGTTGAAATAGAACATTTTAAGTTTCCACGGAATTTCACCACAGATAATGGATTAAAATTTTTATAATTAATCAAAGTGGAACCCCGATTTTATTTAATCATTCAGGAGGAAAATATGACGTCATATCTGAATTTGTGCCACAGTTTCAAAATTTTATAACTTTGTACACATCACACCACAGCACATCAATAACAGCCTCACTCATGAAACCAACAAATCTTACGACAAACCACCACAACAAAAATACAACAAAAAAACTACACGAGTACAAAAATTCGCGGTAGCCGTTTTGCTATTTTTCATTTTCCTAAACTACAGAAGAGGTCTTCTCCAATAAAATTTGTGTATTTTCAGAGATGATTCTATCTACATAATGTAATCACGACCAATTCTGTACCACTTTACTGTCACAAAAGTGTTGGTAACCCCAGCGACACGCTCAAATGTTTGTAACCTGCGTCATGCTTACACAAATTATTCATCCAAAGTCTGAGAGGGGTCTCTGCCTGTTTCTGTCTCCTCCTATCCACCCCGCGGTTAGACAATTTTTTACATAATTCTTTAGACAATTTTACAGAGCCCCGATACTGGACGGCATTTAGCCTCCCGACAGGAGAGAATGCCCTACAGCAACTGGGCATATTGACTTGCAGACAATCCTAACTGGCTTTGTCATCCACACGGTCACTACTCCTACAGTTTATGAATGATACAGTATTGTGTGGCTGAGTGAAGAACCATTTCTGGCGTGCATACTTCTGATGTGGTGACGAACGTTTTGTCCTCAATAAATGACCATCCACTGCTGAACACATACACAAATAATAATAAATCTGATAACTGGCCTACTAAAATAACTGATTACACCTTACATTAGCTATTAAAGGGATTATCCGTTCTTATGGAACCCGAAAGTTCCTCATTACAGGAAAATAATATAAAAAATTATATCTTCTTGGTCAATAAGCATCGTGAATTCGAAACAGAAGCCATAAAAGAATTATGAAGACACAAAAGGTCCCAAAAACAATAAACTTTAACATTTCGTGATGATGGCGAAAGAGATCGTCTCCGAAACGTTGGACTTTATAATTCCCTGATAATGGCGACAGAGATTGCCTCCGAAACGCTGGACTTCTTCGAATTAACGCAGTCAATCGCCCGAAATTTTATAAGTTTCATTCGCTGTACTATCTTGAAGTGTAAAGAAATCAGTGTCTGCTAATGCGTAAACCTTCTGTAGGCCTAAACTTTGTTCTAAAAACTACGTCCTTTTCGATGTTTTAATTTCAAGACAACTGACTTTGTTTCCGGATACGAAGTCATCAGCAAACTACCAAGAAGGGACGGATCTTTGACTCACTGAAACATTGACCAGTTACTTTTTACTTTTATCTGCCCTTGAATTTCTTCGAAGAAACACAAATACCTGTGTTTGTATTTGTTTTTACACGTTAAAAATGTGTAAACCGTTTAATCTAACGAAAATGGCGTACATACAAATAAACACAAGAGAAGGGCCATTGATGTTAGCCGCGTTCGCCCTGCTTACACTTTGAAAAAAGAAAAATATTAAGTTTCTGTCTTAATCTCGTGGTTCAGTGGTACAATGAAACAGAACAGAACCTATCATATAAAACGCATCGATAGCCAGGCCCAGCCAGGCGTTGTAAGCCAGTTACTTTAGCCTTACGCTCCCAGCGAACGTAGTCCTTTTACCTTTCAATAGGATTTTCAGTTTTCACGGCGGTGTAGTCTGGTAGAAGTTTACGAGGTCCATGCTGCCTCTAAAAAGTCGGTAAGCTTCCATCAAACTGCATGGCGTTACAACTCTTAAAACAGTCACCCTTTTCATTTTTTAGTACTTGAGATTGTTAGCCGGGCTAATACGGCTAACATGGTCGGCGTGAAATGTTCTGCGACCTCTCTTCCAGTGGCACATTCCTAACAGCACTGCCGTCATGTCGCTGTTCTCTTCACGAATAAGGAGTGCAAACTCGCGCAAGCCTGATTGAAATGTTTCCACTTGACAACTTGACAGCCACTGCGTTCAAGTGGTATTATGTTCACATGACGTGACATAAATAAACAAAACCATTAAAAACAGACGGATGTATTAAACGATTAAACACGATGCAATAGAGCATTGCATTAGGAAAGAATAAACAGATGAACTTATCCATACTTGACTAAACAAGTTTGTAGAAAGTGAAGCTGATTTTACAATAGCAACAAAAATAAATAACTCCATATATACTACAAGATGTAGCTTCAAACCTGATAGTCGGTCAAGATATTTCCTGTTATTACAAACACAAATATTCGTCTCCCACTTCAAAAAATCTCGCCATTAATTTCCTTCATTTAAATCCAGCCCAACTATTTCCTTAATATAAATTTTTATATTAGTCTTTCCTTCCATCTCCCAACTGACCTTCCTTGTAATATTCCGATCAAACGTTTGCATTCTCATTCCACCTATGCATGCTGCAGGCCTCACCAATCCAGTACAAAATAATCTAATCTAAGAGCGCCGATTCTGGTAAACGTTCAGGTTAAGGTCTTAATATCGCAAAGCTTCAGGCTATACTGACTGGGATTTTCCGTGGTATTCTTCAGTTCCTCCAGGAAAATTCCGGGGTAATAGGCCACGGCCGCTTCCTTCCACATCCTTCCAAATTCACTCTCATCCTCTCATTCGACGATATATATAGTCTGAGCTACTTAAAAAAGCGTTGTTAAATAAAGTAGAAATAAGTATGTTTGGGATAGGTTTGTGTTTCTAGAGATCGACCATCGAAGAAGCCTTATTGTGTGTCGAAAATGTTACTGTAAGTACGTCACAGAAAAGTCTTGGCATTGAGCGTGTGGAGAGTAATTATTAAATAAGCCCAGTTTGTTTTAGATGTAAGCAGTAATAAGCGCCCCGTTTCCCTTGTAAGACTAATATATTCAACTCTGGAAAGTTCTTCAATCTCTACCTCGTTAGGCTGGTGTTGACATAGTCGAAAACTTATTTCACCTCTGCTCGACGTATAGGTTAGCATTTGACCCTATTCAGGTTTCAATGTCTTCGTGAAAAGTTCTCCTTTCTTAGTCGTCTTAAGATTATAACAGAAAACGGAACTGTATAAATATATAGTGTGTCCCAAAAAGATATATACGCATAACCATTACATACGTCAGCATATACGTCTTCTCGGGACGCCTGTATACCCCTTACTTGTCGTGTCTAAGATCGTATTATTAGGTTTCGAACTGGAAACTTCATTTTTCGTAGTCCATTTTGGTTTTCTTGTTCGTCAGGTTCAAACATCAGCAAAGACTTCAAACGCGTTACACTGCCCCATTCGTTTTAGTGATTTGGCCCATTTTTTGGAAAACAGATGAGACGTATGAATTAAATTAACGTATCCCAAAATGGTATTCTCATTAATAACAACAGTTTTTATTAATAACAACAGATTTCTTGAGTATTATTCTCCATTCTAGTGAACATTTATGCCTACAAGCTTTTGTGTAAGGTAGTACTCCATTGCTTTAACCAAATTTGGGCCATAAAAGCATTCGTTTTATCGTACTGACGGATCAGAATATAAAATGGCTGCTGTGTAAATGCAGGCAATGCGATGCTCACGCATATTTTGCGAAACGCACCAAAAATATCTTTGGCAATGTTTATGGTTGGATTCTGTTTGAAACGATCGCTTGGAAGATGGATATCGGTATTTGAAAGGACAAAGAGTTTTTGACAATGTATATATTACTGAAAAGAGTTACGTATATAATTGGGACTTAGTTTTATTGTGGAGAGACGTATTTTCGGGTTTAACAGCAGTCAACTTCAAACAAAAATGTAAGTACATCTAATTACATAACCTAACCTAACCTAATCTAACATAACCAAACTAGTTTTCATTGCACTCCCAACTCAGGAATCGAATTTCCAGTTGTAATCGGAAGGTACTGGAGTTAAATTGAGGTCAGAACACATATAACCTGACAAACGCTTTTCATGATTTTACTTAGCCGTGACAATTCCTAGTGCGTCTTATCTATTCATTTGCAATCCACCGTTTTTAACTATCCCGTCATTAAACTCTACATACCCATGCAGTTGTTAAGTACCGTATGAAGTAAAACGCTCGTTCACAGTCAGCTGCATTCGGTAGGAGTTATCATCTTGTTGGATCGCTGCTCACAACCTCTCAAATCCCATGCAATCAGCGCCTCTCCGTTTCAGCGTGGCGACATTATAAGAATACTTGCACAAGAACAGCAGCGCATAGCGTTGCGACACTCTAGCAACCAGTATGTGTTTTTTTAACAGCTTTCTCTTGCCATTTTGCTCAGCACTGTCACATTACGTCTTCATGCGTGTCTCTGCCTACTTCTCCATTCCCTTGCACTGCACTTGGTATTAATTTCGCGTGAGATACGAATCGCAACCTTGAGCAGATTCTAGTAGCCCTGCCCCTTGATCTGACCTGTAACGTAAAGATAATCGGCAATGATGAATAACTGCAAAGATGTTAAGCTATTCCAATATGCAGTTTCTTTGGAACTCTGAGTTCTATATTAGTTTCGACAACCATTTAGCTGTAAATCGTGGCTTAATTTATAGCGCTGTGTACATATTCCTTGGGGGAGGGGGCTGAAACAAACCACGAATGCAAAAACAAAGCAGGAGAGCTAGTCACTTGTTTCGTATGGGTACGAAAATTGTTTTTACCCTGAAGTAAAAATATAAATCAAGGGTCTCTGAGGACAGGACACACAGCGAAGAGTATTTTGACCAAAGTAGGAACAGGAATATGGATAAAATTGTATAATGGGAACGTTCCTTTATAATGCGCACTCTTCATAAAATATTAATAATCAAGTTGGTCAGATCAATGTAGAAGAAATGGGTAGATTAGGCAGCACGTATGGGGCAGATCAAAATACATCAGTCATTCAGTGAAGATACTATATCCGGGGTTCGAATCTCAGTAGGGATGATGACCGCTCTTTATATGACACCGATGTTTCCCCACGTTTTCAACTAAAGTCAACCCACGTAGCGAAAAGCAAACAACGCTGAATCATGTTGCGATTCGTAGGCCCATATCGGCTGTCCTCTACCGGCTCTGAGCTGTGTAGCGCTTGACATACATACCGCAGCGTCTGCAAAGCGTAAGGATTCTCTGTCTCTGTCACTCAAACTAAAACCAAATATATAAAAGAGAGAGCGGGCGAACTTTCGTAAGTGTTCCACCCTGACAGGTAGCTGGTATGTTTTACAACGGCAAGCGAAAGAAAACAGAGGGAGAGAGCAGAGAACTCCACGAACTCGCACAATTCGTTACTATATAAGCATGTTCATACGTCTAAGAAACAAAAGTTAATATCCTAATGGCACCTGCTTTGAAGTATTAAATGGCAAATAGTCTTAGCACAGCCCCACTACATGGATGAGTTGCCCTGATGATGGAAGTAGCAAGGACATGTGAAACGTTGGTAAACTTCTACCAGGATACAAGGCGCTACAACACAGAAGACAGCCATCTTCGGACTCACCGTCCTGAAAACCACAAATCCTACTAACTGTTACTACTTTCTTTGTTTTCGCCTTTGTTGATTATATATATTTTTAAAAAAAGTCTTAAAAAATCTCTAAACTTAAAATCACTGCTTTTCGAAGGATTCGTCTTTGCAAAAAACGGAGTAAATACCCATTCTGTAGGATCCTGCAAACTGAGCTATTTCTGATACACTTACACTGACGCTGAACACCAACAAACCAAAAATGTATTTAACCAAGGGCGGAATCTTGCGCATGCGCAAGATATCGACACTTGCTAGACTTGTTCGAGGAGCCTTGGGTCTGTATATTGAAACTTGACAGTCTTGGGGGGGGGGGGGGGGGGGGTGCTTGTGCTAACGGGATTTTTTGTCGTGGTAGAAGGCCTTCACTTTTTCAAACTATGAATTGTTGCTACTGGTGGTAGATTATCCCAACAGGCAACCTATCCTTTGTAAGAAGAATTTTGATTGGATGGCTCTCTGGTATTTGAAACCCAAAAGGGTTATGGTCGCTTTGTCTGATGGCTTCTGCGACTTGGAGAAGGGGGAGTTTGGCTGAAAGACTCCGTGATTGGCATTTGCCTTAAAACTGAGGAAAAACACGTAAAACCTCAGTCAATGTAACCGCGTAGTTAGTTCATTCCTTGCGCCGATTTGGCAATCTTTTTCAGCTAACTCTTGAGTCGAAACCCTCAGTCATTGCTCTGATGTGGTCGTCGAAGAACGGTTTCGAAACAACAAGATTGGATAAGACTGCCTCAGTCAGAAACAAATAACAGAAGGATTTAAACTGGCCAAAAATCAACAAATAAGAGACTAGACTACACATTGTATCCCGCAAGTTAACAAGTTGAAAGATTCGACCTAATTCTTGGGAAAATTATGAGAAGGCGTAGTCGTAAGACATGTTATGAAACGGGAGGTATTTTTATGTGAGAATATTAATAATGTCTTTCGAAATCAGACGACAGACGACAAAATAAACCTGTAAGTAGAACAGCAGGCTCATTTCCACACCGGCTCTGGGGGGGTCCATCGTCCTTCGAATAACTGTAAACCGGGAGCTGTTCCTTCTGTCGAAAAAACGAGTGAAGCGTGAAGCTAACCACTCACCGCCATCTAGTTTCGAGGCCTGTATATCACGAGAAATTATTGCTTTTTCTTCCCGGCACTGTGATGAGGCCAGGAACATCTTTACTTTTGGATTTGAGACTTTCGCGGCGAGTACAACCAATAAAATCTTCTCGGGCAATCAGCCGCGTTAACTGGTTACAGTAGTAAACCGACGTTTCGGGAAAAAACTCTGTCCCCATCTTAGGGTTCTGATTTGCCCGAGAAGATTTTATTGATATTTACTTTTCTGTGGAAAAGTAGGTTAGCGGAAACTACTCAAGCCGTACGACCCGGAAAGGAGAAAATCATTTATGATGACCGAAAAGCGAGAAACAGAAAGTTGAACACATGCTTATTTATCCCATTACTGTTTTGTTTACCATCGCTTTGCGACAGACCGAGAGACAAACACATATCCAGTCGTCAAAACGTTTCACAAACTTTTATTATATTTTCGTACTCCTAGTGTGTGTGTTTTTCTTCGCAAATGAGAGGCTGTAGATCGAATTCCCATACCAGCTTCTTTTTTACTGTTCATCAGTCGTATAAAAAAACATCTCGAGTATCAGTTTAAATAGACCACAAAATTAACAGTCAGATGTAGATTTAAGTTTGTGTGTTCTGTCCAAAAACGTATGCTATTTGTTCGATGTAGTTGTGCATAAAACTGGTGATTCTGAAATAACATCAGGCAGTAATTTCTGGCATTATACACAGTGTTTAATTGAGCGTTACAGTACACACACTATTGTGTTCTATTGAGTCGTATCTTGTGTTTAATCTCAATATTTAAACGAAAGGTTATTTTGATTTATAACCGATCAAGAAATCATGTTATCGTAGATGCAGGCCCAAAGCATTAACGATGTACGTTATTCTGTTATTACGGTAGACATACAGCCCTCGTATGAAACTGGAGAAAGCTATTCGCTGTTGCAACAACCATACGTAGATGATGCTAAACCTGTCATTTGCTCGTAATGGATGGCTTCACCAACATGCCTCTCCTCATATCCTTGTCTTTTTGCATACAAAATCAAATCTTACACACGCACTCTTAGCCCCATATTTGTCTCGTGTTGCTTTTATACCTTTATACACTGCCTGGGAATGAAAAGACTACAGAAAAAGGTAAGTTATATAATTACCCCATGATGTCCTTTGTGTTCGGAATCCTTGCAATCCTTAAAGCAGCTGTCATCAGTAAGTTTCCGAAAGTGGTACTATTTTATTCAGCCCGCACAAATAATGAGATAGCTCATTCTCATATCGTTACTTACGAAGGAAAAAAGCGACCTGGAAAGAATTCACTGTCTTGTCTGTATCATGAGTTGATTGACCATCGAGATTGTTGGTCGATGTCAAAGGGACTTGCTTAGGATTATTACTAAACCCAAGTACCACGCATACAGTCAGTCGAGTAGTGAAGAAATTCAAGACTTTTTTTAACCCAAAGTTTCAGTACCTTGTTTACAATTAACATCCTGTGCCAGTTCAATCAAGCCGACGCCTCAAACTGTTTCTTTAGGGTCTATTGTTTACCCTGGGACATGCACTTGCATAAACTGAACATTATAGTAATAATAGTAGTATTCAATTAAATTAAATTCTTTATTATTTATGTGCTACCATCGATGTAGATGTTCTGCAACCGTCAGTCATACTGAAATCACGTGATCCACTGGGGCAACTCTCCGACCAGTGCGGGAGAGACGCCCTAGAGCAGCGGTATTCAACCTTTTTTGTTCGCGTACCCCCAGATATAATTTCTCTTCAACTTTGTACCCCCAAAGTTGTTAGTGTATAATTCAAGTTATACATAGTATATAATTTACATCTAAAATAAATTAAATAAATTACATTACTGATTATTCAGTGTTTATCATAAAATAATATATTTTTTTAAATTTCACGTACCCCCTAAGATGTCTTCGAGTACCATCGGGTTGAATACCGCTGCCCTAGATCACAGTAGAAAAGACGATATGCCAGAGAAGAACACCTTTTAATGGGAAGTGTTACAGAAGTTATTTGAAAGAGTTTGCGTCTAATTTTACGGTTTGATATTTGCTTACGTGATGTCCACGTGTTGACAAGAGTATCAGTCAAGGACACAGAGGTCCCAGGAAGACCTTTCTTAAGACAATGTTGCTGTGAAAAATAAGGGTGCATTAGTTTGTCTGCCGAACGTTCGCAAGTCCATCCAGGACACTGATTAGACGTATCATTGCAAACAGTTAAAGGAAGGGGGTGCCGGGTTCACAAGGATGTTTGGGGTTGGTCAATGTGAACTGCAGAAGTGGTTACGTGAGTCTACAGGTA
>NW_019059549.1:128464-138563 GCF_000696155.1 Zootermopsis nevadensis | reverse complement strand
GTGGGCAGTCGGGAATGGTATTCTTGGGTTTGAAACTGCATAAGAAATAAAGAAAATTGTTTACATTCCATCCATTAATTACTCTGCATGTTAAAGCGATAAGCTACCACAATAAACCGAAACGGAGTTTGACTGGAGCTTTGCGAAGGTCGTGTGTACGTTCGCTGATGCTCAGAGGAATTCTGAACGTCACACGAGCTGTTCAGGTGCCACACAACGCAACTTCCCTTCCCTTCTATTTCTTATCTCCTTTTCACCTTTCATTAGGAAGAAATCCAATAGACAGTGCATATATTGCGTCGCATTCAAGTTGATGTAGCTGTTAATGAACTTTACGGAGTCATCAGAAGTCATAAGGTGCGTTTTGGTCACTTGTACTCAGCATCGTAGACTACCGAAAAGAAGACCCCCAGATGCGGATAGCAGCTGACAAAGTGTGACATCCAGCTCTGCTAATAAGTTACGAACTCTTCTTACGCTGAACCTCGAACATGGGCGGACTCTTTGTAACAGAAAATAGACCCGAGATTCTGAACTTCGGATATCAGAAGTCTCTATAGGTCAGGTTCATTGAAAACAGTAGGAAGGCAAAGAACGTAGGCTGGAGTTAGATTTGAAACAAAAAGATAATTAAAATAAGTGTTTACGCTCGCCTAATCTTTCATACATTCAGACTTCAACATAGACTAATCTCTTTTATTGTAGACAAAAATACAGGTTAAGTTCTCACTGAGCTTAGACGCCGAGTCATGAATACGTATGTGGAATTGGAGGTAGGTTCCGTGCGTTATAAACGACGCCATTAGATGGAGGATGATGACTTGGAAGATCCGACCGCTTTGACAATCTATACCAGACACTGACTGGGTTTCGCTTCAGAATTTTCCAAATCCTTAGTAATGTAAACTACATCAAGGCTTCTACACAAAACAACGCATATATAAATGAAAGCTTCGACCAAGATTCGAAGTCAGGAAGACTACTAAAGCGGACAAAACCTTAATCCGTGTGGCAGCCTGCAACGGTAACAATTAAAAGTACCCCAAAGAATTGTTCCAGCGTGCTGTACTTTCGGACAAAATAAATTAAATCTGACAACGGCATTACGAATGCCACTTGCCGGAACTCATTCAGTGCGCCATCTTGCTTCGTCATTCGATGTCTTGTGGGTAACTGTAGAGGGTCGGTCGGCAAGCCACTGGTTGAATTCCTAAATGCCATAGTTTAGTTGGTAGCGAGGTTCATAGCCGGGAGGGACTGTAAGGTACAGCTGAAACATGGAATCCAACAGATTGCTTGAAGACCAACATATAATTTATCCAACAACAAAAATGCTGATAATACTTAGAAAATATCTAATGGTCACTATATAGCTGCAGTATAATATATGGTTCGGACTGAAATTCATGGCACTTCCAGTACAACAAATACCTTCCTCCTATTTTCAACTTACGTTGCAGTAAATTTATTTCATCTGGCGTCCTTCACAACACAAAGTTAATTATTCTGTAATTAGCCTATCATTATGTGCGTCAAAATTCATTATGGGCTTACATCAGAATACTTTGTATTCACAGTCACAAAACCAGAGTAAAATTTTCTCCTCTGTCTAACGTTTTGCATATAACTCGTGCGGGAAATCTGGAATTATGAAGATGGCTGTCTTCTGGGTTGTTGAGCCGTGCTGTCTGGTAGAAATTTACCGACGTTTCAGAGGCCCTCGCTGCCTCCATCATCAGGGCACTCATCGCCCTGACGATGGAGACTCTCAAATCTTACAAACTGGGATTAGTCTAAAATGCAGTACTGCAGTTAAAAAGTAATTCTATGGGAAATACAGTAAGGTAGAATGGAACGCGTATTCTGTAGCAATATAGCAATATACAGAGCTTGATACGTTCTGAAAAAAAAACCGTGTAATAGCGATCGAAACACATCCGTTACCAACTCCGACAAATAAACGTTATTGTTTATTCCTGTGGCCGGATTCTTCGTCTAATATACGTAATTAAGCAGTTTCCGGAAGTGACTTCACGGTTTGTGAATGGACGTATTGTGTGGGATACATGATTTAAATGACACATTTCCTACTGTCTTTAAACTGCTATGGTCAAAGAATTCTGTAACACGTACGATACAAGCATTTACAGAGTCACGTATTTTTAACAATGCTTATCACATAAATCCAATTTCCTTTCATTTAGAACTATCACAACGTTTCATCAGTTATCACAGACGTAAAAGCATTGTCTGATCAACAGATGTAACAAATGTACAGGCATACCTCGGAGATATTGCGGGTTCGGTTCCAGACCACTGCAATAAAGCGAGTCACGCGAATTTTGTGGTTTCCCAGTGCATATAAAAGTTATGTTTACACTACACTGTAGTCTATTAAGTGTGCAATAGCATTATGTCTAAAAAAACGTTTTGAGAATTACCAAAATCTGACACAGAGTCACGAAGTGAGCACGTGCTGTTGGAAAAATGGCGCCGATAGACTTGTTCGACGCAGGGTTGCCACAAACCTTCAATTTGTAAAAAAACGCAATATCTACGAAGCGCAATAAAACGCATGCCTTTATGATTTGTACCATCTGAAGGACGATGTAACAATGTCATACTGAAAATAGGGTTTGTTCTCAAACGAAGTACAGAGCACGAAGTCACAAAATATATTTCCCCCTGAAATTCCTACAATATAAGCAAATATTAACACTCCAGTTAGGCATTTGGGATGTTAAATAAGGTGAAACTGTTTAAAAACCTTATTTTAGGTTACTGTCATATAGAGTTACACAAAACGTTCTCCTGTAACAGCTTGTATGTGACAATTTTTAAATATAAAACTTGCATTTTACGGTAAAAAGCTGTACCACTATACGCCATGTAGGCGCTTGGGTGGAGGGACTGTATAGCTCCTACTCATTCTTAACCTCTGCACTAGATGGGGGTGAGTTGTCAGCGTCACGCCCCGGCCGCGTTTTACCCCCGGGAAAGGACCCCTGGCCCAACGGGCCGTCAGTTGTACCACGCTGTCCTACTCTATCTCATTGGCCACTTGCAAATAAGTTATTAAGACTTGCGACCACTTTTGTTGACAATTTCAGAAAGGATTTCCCAGATGGAATGGAATCATACTTCATCGATGTACTTAAGATTTAAAAACAACGAGGACAGACCTGCAAGCATTATTTTACGCAGACGCTAGGATAATAATTCACAAAGAAAATTCAGCGTAAACTTTTGAGTCACAGGAAACAAAGCTCTTCCGGTGACTGATTTATCAGATCGCAGTGATTAATAATTGACTCAGCGAACGATAGTTCCATGAACTCTGCCCGTCCCTTTGAATGTTCAGGTATACATCGGCATGCGATGTTCATCAGCCCCGTATCTCGTGGAGTGACGTCACCACGCCTGTGCAGGCGTACCACCTGTTGTGACCTGAACATCTGGCCCCAGGAAATGAAATCAAGCCAGACACCGTGGAGACGAGAGCTCGTTTGTCATGCGGACAACTACGACGGAACTCTCGTACCCTGTGGGTGCTGGGTGGAATAGGGTTCCAAGTTTTAAGATAATTTCTTCATAGAATGTACTATAACAACATGGCGGATAGATAAATTCCATACATGTAATAAAATGGCTTTTGGTTTGAATTAAACAATGGGCCGCCTATAAATTTTTATACGAATAAGTTCTTGTTCACAAGACAATTACAAACGTGGTGATGGAGCGAATCTTGGAAAATTAACCAATAGTAATAGTATAATTAAATTCAGTTCCTTCATCACAGTGTTTGCCAACAACAAAGAGTCTACAACAGTCAAACACTAAAAATATGCACAACACAAATGAAAATGCACTAAAATGGAAAACAAAATTAAACTAAAACAAATACTATATTCAGATACTTTCCCGAATCAAGAAAGTATCGTCAAAGAAACAATGTAATTGTGACGGTGATGTTCAATCCAATAAAATAAATGAAAAAATAAAACTGAGCTGAGAATATATAATCATCTAAACCCCTTCCAGTATTGAGAAGGTGTCCTCGAAGTAGACGATGTTTTCGCAACAACAAAAAATGTCCAAAAATCTGCATATGTCGTTAGCATCAACGTAGTACTTAGCGGAAGGGCTGTCTTAATTCACAGCTCACCCCCGAAAGTTGAAAATTCTCTTATGTACTTTTAAAATACGAAAAAAATAACCCGGATCACTCTTTGCACGTCTTAATGCAACTTTTGGTCCTTAGACAATGCATAAAATTTGATCTGGAGTAATCTGTTTGTGACAATAATATAAACATAAGATAAGACAAGAAACTGCACAGACGAAGTTGCAAGATCAGTTAAAAATAAAAACTGAAGACGTGGTAATAAAATTAGACGCAGATGAAGAAGAATGTAAGGAGGAAGGCTGTTAAAAGAAGCCCTGAATTATAAACATAAGTTGAAGGAGAAAAGACACAACCAAGAAAGAGATGGAAAAGCCGGAACAGGCGACAGTCTAATCCTAGGTAAAATATAATGACGATGAAAATATGTATCTTGTGTTTAAATTGTCCCGCATCTGAAATGTATTTCATGAGAACAAATGTTTTACAACTAGCATCTCATTTGTCGGCGACTAAGATTTCAAAACAAAAACCAGTTACTATTGTTACTAGAATCTGCCAAGCGTCCGAAAAAGTTGCAAAGCGATAATAATCTAAAATTTAGATGACTGCAATTTTCGTTAATTAGTTGGAAACATGACGACAGCGTACGAAGAACTGAGATAGCTCAATGCGATATATCGACATGTTGGTACACGTGCTTTCCTCGGCTGTATAGTGCGTGTATTCAATTTTAATTGCATAATTTAACAAAAATTAAAGAAACGTCAGAACGGCTAAATTTCCTGGTGAAATGATCTGACGTTCACATGTTACGTCTGAGACCTCGTAAAGTTTAATTAGGGCCAAGGTCGGCGAGAAATCCTAACTCGTGAGGGGAAGGGGTCATCAATTAGCGTATTTTAAAGCGAACGCAGGTCATGAGACTCTCAAGATAGAAGTTCGGAAAGAACTTTAAAAATTATTAAATTACCATAAAGTATTTGCGTCGACTGAACATACTTTATAAACAGGGGTGGTTTACCGAAAGAAGTACATGATTGTATAATTAATTTAGACAGAATTAACAATACTGCGTTCCAGGTAAGATGAGAGGCGTTGTAAACAAAGTCGCGTAAGGGAGAGGGCTCTTACCGCTTCCTAACCTTGTCCCTAATCCGGTGTCATTTCATATCACTGCTCTTTTTTAAAAAAGAATGCAATAGCAATTATATTATTCTTTGCAGTGAAAACGGTTCAAGCGTCATTTTGGTAAGAAATTATTACAAAAATAATGTTAAATGTTACAATTATACATGCTGCTTAAGTTCTTTCTGTACAAACGATTTGGGGTGGGTGCACAACTACTGGAACAGCGCGTTCAACACCTAGTTGACGGACTACCCATAAGGAAAACATTCATTCGTGAGTTCTGTGACTTGTAACAGTAATTTTTGTGAAGTCACAGTTATTTTTTAATTTGTTCCTAAGCTAATTTTGTTTCATTACATTATATTTTATTGTAGTAGGCAGAGAGCATTACAATGACAGAAAAAGTACCACAATGATAGCAGCTTATTTTTGCAAGACAGACAGTAACATTACTACCACGTGTTTCAAGAGGAGTGGAAGGAGAGGGGAATTTGCTTTGACCGCCTCTCATCTTAGTTGGAATAGCCTAAAGATACATCCGTCAAATCGATTCTGAATGCATATTATTAACAACACTTCCGCGGGCAGGACTGACTTTTTCTAGGACCGTAGTTAATCAGAGTTGGACTAAGACTACATAAATTACAGGTGGTTTTATATAATACGAATCTTTTACGATATATTCGTGATTACGGCAGCCATCGCTGGTAGTGGATACTGAAGTAATTTTTATATCTTCCATTTCCTGAAAAAGCCGATCACTTTTTACTAGCGATCAGTCATACCAAATTAAATCAACATTTGACAAAAATGTACAAAGTTGATAGACGCACCGAACGCCAGGGGTTCCAAAATTTTTGTTTCTTTTTTCAACAACACCACGAATTAAGCTTTCAGTCTTTTCCAGCTACGAAGATTAAAACTATTCCCTCCGTGTTTTATCGGACGTTATTGGAACCTAACCTAAACTTCTGTTTATTTTCGTAAAACACCTTCTGGCTTCCGTTTCCAGGCAATTACTCCACACGTTCTATCTATTTCTTTTGACAACCTTTAGGCATTGTATTGGTATCTGTTGTTTCCAATTCTTGTCTAGCTTTGTTACGTGTATGATTCGTTATTATGTACCCCGCGATCGATCTTAGGTAGTGCCTTTTGTCCATTTCTACTTGTCATTTTGTTAACGTCGAATTCGGATCCACACAAAAGCATGGGTTAAGTTTTTACTCAATTAAAGACTAGGGTGTCAGAAGAGTTCAACTTTCGTTCCGGTCATAAAATTAAGATAGCAGAACGAGACCACTTTTATAATCCGAGATTTAACAGGATGATTAATGAATCAGAGAGAGAGAGAGACAGCGTGGTATAGACTAGTTATACATTGTAAATCTCCGTATAGTGTACATATTTTGTAATAACAACATAACCGAAGCTTTTGTTAACCAAATATGTTCTTCAGAAAAGGGCCACTGAGGATCTAAGCGAACCTAACCCAACCTAACCTAACCGAACCGAAATGAACCTAACCGAAGGTTCCGCTGCTTTAATTGGATGTTGAAAGAGTAAGCCCCAACAAAGCAGTACGAGACAGCCTAGAAAAGAGCCATCTTCATACACGCCGCTGTTAGAACCTCGTGCGTTCCTCCATTTTCGCCTATCTTGCGCCAATCTCTTCATTTCCACATATTTTTCCAGCCCACATCCTCAAAAATCTGCGTCACATATTCCAATCTTTGTCTCCCCTTCAACTGTTCCTTCCATTACCAAATTAACCAATCCTGGGTGCCTCAGAATGTGTTCCGCCATCCTCTCTCTTCTTCTCGTAAGATTTTTCCATAGACTTCTTCCTTCGCCTATCCTGTCTAAGACCAGCTCATTTTGTTCTTTATCAGTCCACTTAATTGTCAACATTTCAAATGTTTCTACCCTTCTTCTTTCTGGCTTTCCCACTGACCATGTTTCGCTTTCATATAGCTCTGTGCTCCAAACATATAATTTCAGAAAAATCTTTCTTAATTCCAGGTCAATGTTTGATACTAGTAGACTTCTCTTTTCGCTTGTGCTAATCTGCTTTTAATGTCTTCCTAGCTTCGTCTATCTTTCGTTATTTTGCTTCCTAAATAACAGAATTCCTTCACTTGTTCTACTGTGTCTTTCCCAATTTTGATATTTAACGGATCATTATTCTCATTTCTGCTACTCCTCGTAACTTTTGTCTTGCTTTTGTGTATCCTTAAGCCGAATTGCTCACTGAGTAATCTATTTATACCATTCAATAATTTCTCTACATCTTCCTTCCTTTCAGCCAAAAGGGAAATATCATCAGCGAACCTTAACATTCCTATCCTGAACTTTTCCTTCATTGATTCCTCAACATAGAAGTTAAACAGCAGGGGCGATAGGCTGCAACCTTGTCTTACTCCCTTTTTAACAAATGCCTGTCTTTCCTGATTATCCGCTTTTATTATGGCCACCTGATGCTTATAAATACTGTAAATAACTCGTCTATCTCTATACTTCGGCCCTACTTTCTTCAAGATTTCAAACATCTTATTCCACTTTACGTCGTCAAAAGCCTTCTCCAAGTCTACAAATGCCATAATTGTATCTTTATTTTTCTTAATCCGTCCTTCTATTATTAAACACAAGGTCAGAATTGCTTCTCGAGTACCCATACTTTTTCTAAAACCAAACTGAGCCTCAAGTTTCCTTTCTATTCTTCTGTATATTATTCCAGTTAATAATTTTGATGCATGAAATATCAAATTGTGCGGCAAATCCCTCTTAAAAGACCACTTATCAGAATCTGAATTCCCATTACAGCTGTATTAAATACAGCACGTGTGATCTTTATAACAGGGAAATACCCGGTTTCATTTTACATTTGCGCCACCATAAAAAGGTAAATTTTGCGTTGCAAAAAACAAAAGAAATATCGAGAAATGCCTTTAGTTTCGTCAGGGTAATGAATGAATTCCTAGGACATGTGTCACTGAAAGTCCAGTGAATCAGAGTGAAATACTGTGATCTTCAACATAATGACGTTCTGACTTACTCGTAGTGTCGTCATAGGCCTATTGCTAACGCACGTGATCTAGTGGCCTTGTGAGATAGCATTGCATTAAATGCGTTGGTTTGAAAGCAGTGCCAGAACAGAAAGGCTACAGAGACTGGGCTGTAAGTCAGAAGACGCTGTCAGCTTTTTAATGGAATAAGCACTGTGACCACAACACTTACTTGCCTCTAGAGGAAAGAGAGAAGTAAGATGTAGGAAGGATCGTAATTCAAATGATTTAATTTACTTGTGTAAATAAACAGACTATGTTTGCTCGTGGTCCTGAATAGTTTGCTAAGTGACGATGTGATACAAGTTCTTTGCGTCGAGTACCAGAAACTACGCTGAACAAATGCGTTCAGGTGTTGCTACTGTTTGAATAAGCGTATCAAGCCAAACACGGAAGCTAGGGGAAGCTATGATCTTTTCGTTGGCAACCTTGGCTTCCGAGCACTGATAATTCCTCCTGCGTAACAACACCAGCCAGACATTGCACTAAGGACGCTTTTGAGATTTTTTTAAAACATCTGGCCAAAAAAGGTGGAAATACACTGAAATCCAGAGTGGACATAATTGTTCGCTTTCAAGAGAGGGCACGAATTATAAAAAATGAAGGGCCTTCAACACAACGTGCTGATATACTAATGTATTATTAAAAAAAATTCCACTGCATGTTTCAACCCTCGAGAAATTCACTATGGCACTAAACTGGTAAATAAACGTATTTAATCGATTGTTAGACGCACCCTTGATTTAGTAAGAGGTTTTCAAGAAGAAAAATCTATACCAATTCTTAGACGCCGTAAAATGTAAGACACACCGTGACATCAACAATTTTAGAATGTGCAAAACGTGCGTCTTAAAATCAATAAACAACAGCAAAAAATGTGCAGCTTCTTTACAGAATTCATTGCAACTTCCAAAGTTCTTGCACACTAACGACAATCATCAAACAAATCCCAGCTGCTACTTTTCTGTAATTAGTTTTCAAATTCCATAACATGCGACCACTTAAAACTCTGAAGCTTTACGAACTGTGAGGAACATTAATATTTGGATAGATATGGAATTTCATATGCTTTACAATAAACGGTAGAATGTTTCTCTAAGTACATTATCAAATTATTTATTTAAGAAAAACACCCACTGCACTTTTTATTCCAACCGGGGCGATTTCTTAACAAACTGTATTTCAAAAACCATTTAACAGAAAATATAAAAAACTGGCAAAATGATTGGTAATTGGACCAATATACAGGGTGATTCAAAAGGTTAGGGCCAAACTGAAAGAACGTACAGAGGGACTCAGGGAGAACGACTTTCGAATAGGAATCCATGTCCTCCGAAGTTATCCTGAGTCAGTCGAGGACATTGAAGGTAGGTAAGTCTGATAACATACCGCTGAAATAATCGTACTTTGCTATTCTCCTACTAGCTTAATTTTTTTTAAAGGATTACATTAGCAATCTTACAAACCAACTTATTTATTTTACAGAGAGACAACAATATTTCGATTACAGTAATCTGATTTAACATAATTCGACGTGACTCAACGTCTCTCTACTCTTAATTGGTAGTCTGAAGTCCCTAGATGGAAATCTGTGCGGAGACAAAGTATTACAGCGATGTTTATTTTAAACATTTTTCAGTTTAGGCCTGATGTAAAGTAAAGTAAAGTAAAGTTTGTCCCACTATACGCCAAGTAGGCGCTTGGGGTGAGAGGAGGTATAGCTCCTCTCTTCCTTGACCTTGGCACTAGATGGGGGTGAGTGGTCAGCATCACGCCCCGG
>NW_019059549.1:75503-126199 GCF_000696155.1 Zootermopsis nevadensis | reverse complement strand
CTTTATCAATTTATTCTGCTACGATTTTTAAAACAAACACTTTTCTTTGACAACAAAAATAAAGGGAAGGGATAATGCGATTTTAAATTTATTCGTTGTTATAAGGTGGTATCTAGAACCGACTTGTAATCAAGTTGAAATAGAAATAGGCCTATCTAGTGGCTGACACATCATTAAACAAGCAGAATTATGAATATTCCGTGTTTTATAATTTAATTAATTACCTAACTAGAGAGATGTGGGTAAATTGTTTTGTATGTTGGTTGCGATATTAAGGTTAGATGGTAAACAATATGTTATTAGGCTTTTTCGTATTTGCGTTAAAATTATTAAACATATTCTTATTGTTAAATGCTTAGTTTTCTTTAAATAAAGATGACTGTAAATTATAGTTTAATTTAAAATTATGAGGTATCCTTTGAACATTTATGTATTTGAAAAGAGTACTCATGGCGGTTTACAAACGTCGCGTTACGATGAGATTTGTAAAGGAATCTTTATTTTCCGACATGGCCACGTGTGTCTTTTAATTCTCCTAATTTTTTTCCTTTTAGAACCTACTAAACTTGAGTAGTTAATTGCAGAAAGTCGGAAACTTTTAGCGGGTCAAAGGTCTTTCTGTGTATTCCCATGTTAGGTTTCTCTGTGTTCACTGGAGGTGTAAGGAATACCATTGTTCTGTAGATAAATTTTAAGAGTGTGGAAGTGCCAGTCGGGGATAATGTCTGGCGTGAATAAAGTTTGAACAGATTTCTTAGCGACGAAAAGATGGCGTATTGACACTGTTACGCACTCAGTGTAGCCAACTTTCTCCACCATATATCCTCGGCATCTCTAAGAACACAACGGAAATCACAAATGTTATCAGTTGTGACAAAGAATTATAAGAGAATACACGAGTGGGTGAGTGGGCGTTTCTGAACTGGAAACAATGGCTGTCGTTGTTAACACTTCGTGCATTTCCGGCTTTTTTTTTTATAATTTCCCTTCACCATACGCGCGTTTTCATCCTCCAGAAGTTACGATACGAAATGTGTGTTAAGTTCCTTTTAATTGTGTCAAGGAATGTCGGACATGTAAATTAACTTCGTGCGTAAGAACTGAGTTCGCCTGGGATCATCCATTTGGAAAATGTAATTGTTTCGGACGTGGAAACGGACAGCGACGAAGCAGCAAACCGTGTCCATGTTCAGGGGGTATGAAGCACTTTTGTATTCAGACACTCTGTTCTCCTAAACCCATTTTAATCTTTTTTTGTGTATAAATGGCACGACAAAGGCCTTACAAGATCACCGATATATAAGATGGAAAGGAATTAAAACATTCCTCTGGTTTGTACTCGCAAAATTAAGAACCCAGTGGTTCAATACCGCTAATTACATACGGCCCTGAGCCAGTTGAACCCACTCCCCAACCTCATAACCCATTTCCCTAAGATATGTCTCAGTGTTGGGTCTATCTATCCATATCCTCGGACCTTCCAGAACGGGGTTCACTTCCAAAATTCTGTACTCACACCTCATCTTATCCTTCCAACAATATTTCATTTATTAGCATAGTATGACCCGTTAAATTTGACGGGAATGAACCTTTCTTGTGTTGAACAATAGTACTATTTATTGCAGCTTATCTTTGCAAATCATACTGAAAGTAGAAATTTTATAAAATTCCTTTATAATGTAAATTAAATATGAAAATATCTTCACGGCGACCGACGCCAGATTCCTCCTAAACCACCGACCCAACCGAACCTAACCACCAGTCTATCTCTCATTCTTTTTGCTACCAGAGTTGCCACAGTCAGAATTTAATCTCAATTCTATCCGCATCGAACAAATGACGCAGTTGTACAGTCAAGCATGACAGACATTTATTATTACATTCGAAGCAGATTTGTGTCAAGTTTTTGATCATCTGATATCAAAATTGTGGTCGCCTGAGTTTGACTCCGTGGAACTGGATATCAACGTTTCGGAGGAACATAGTGCCTCACTTCTACTCTGGAGATGAAGGCGACATCCGAAACTCTTACAACCACTTGCAAGATAACATGGCGTTAAGACCCAGATTACGAAAAGCAGATAATAAATTTTTTTTAGAATATAAGTAACTGTGTTTGAAGTCAACCCTCCTTCTCTGGACACGACAACGTAATGGAGACCAGAGAGCGTGGAAAAAACCGACAGATTATCGACCTATGAACTTAATCCAGAGGTGAACAGTCAGCTGTATGCTTTGGCTGTGTTTACCCCAAAGAAACTGACTGCGAAATAATTTGGTACCGATGCCTGGACTGGTCCCAGAGTTGTTCTGTCTGTCCTTGAAGAGGCTTTAAGTAGTAGGAAGGCTTAACAAAGTGATCCGAAAAATGTTATAAGTTTTTCGTCTGGGTAGAGTGCCAAATAAGGCCGTCAGAATTCACATCTGGCTACTGAAGGCTGTGTATTTGTTTCAAATCGACAACACTAAGGGGAACTTGGCATGAAAACGCGTTGATGTGCTCATTTTAGATACCTGGAGAGATATAATTTAAAAACCAACAGATGTTTGTTATTCGAGAAGGCAGTCTAGACTCTGTCTGCCCCCAAGATACCACTGTCGTCATTCAATAGACTTCCAGCATTTTTAAACACTCTGCAGAGGAGAAGCTGCATCCCATGTTGTTATAATTTATTTTATTTTCGCTAATCACCGATTTGATCAACACTGCCAAGTATTTTCGCAACGTTATGGAAAAGAAAGTAGGTTCCAGAATGTGCCAAGTCTCAGCTATCGTTAAGCCAGCCGCTGAATTTTAGGTCAAATAGCTTGGCCAAGTATCGACACATTATTTATTTCTCTCTCTCTCTCTCACTCTCTCCCATTCTCCTCACATAGACCTAAGTCAAATTTCAAACGAAAAGTTCCAGTAGGTAAAATCTGGTATAAAGCGCAAAATCTCAATACTGCTTCTACCAAACTGACACACTAGACGCGACCCAACGCCAGCTTGACTGAATTCACATCCTGGCAGCACATTTATGTAAGGTCTGTTCTATTATCATTATCCGACCTTCCATGCGACTGCTTCTAAGAGGTTTCCCACCAAAAAGGGTGTACAAAATTTGTAACAATCTTCATTCAGTTGGTTACCGTCTTCATACAGCTTTCTTACGTCCCTTCCTTACTGCTGTAATATTTCAATGACGTAATGTTATCACTGAACTGCAAGTTTCGGTCTGCATAAACATCACTCTCATTTTATGCAATTGGTTCAGGTGAAGTTACACCACATATCAATATACTATATATTATTTGTAAATAAGTGGCAGAATCAGTGTAATAATACAATGATACAAATAGAAAGAAAACCCTGAAATAACCTGCGTTGTGAGTGACGGTGGAATTAAATAATCATCGCTTTAAAAGAAGGATTCTAAAAAAATTTTTGATTCAAACTTTGCTTTCATAGATAAACCGAAACGCAGGAACTTCTACAAGATATTCGAGATAAGACTCAATTGTATCTCCATAATAACAATAACATCAACGTTCCGGTTTATTAGTCAACGCATTTCAAACGACCTTCGTTCCTGGCTGATATTAGTTACCGTACGCCTAAACCAGGGGTTTCGATATTTCTCCATTTTCAACTTTCCTTATCGATTCCTCGACCGCCCGGACAAAGCGAGAACAGTTTATACAAACTTCACGGCAAAATTGTATTAGAAAAAAGAACTTACAGGTTCGATATTTTTCTTTAACAAGACCGGTCACTTGAGAGGCATGTGACACGGCTCATCACTGATTAATATTTCATAATTCATGCTGTATAGCGACGGTGGTCTAGCGGTTAGAACGCTGGCCTTGTAATCCTGGGGTCTCGGTTTCGATTCCCGGCGGTGCCCGAATTTATAACTTGTGTTGGGCAAGGCCGTGGTCTAGGCAACACGGAGTTTTCCTCCGTGGCATCCCAACAATTACTCCATTCACACACAGAAGAAGGCAATGGCAAACCACTTCTGGATCATCTGCCAAGAACTTATATGAACAGGTCCCAGTCCGAGAAAAGGATGGAAGGATATTGTTCATATGGACCTGTCGTCAGACAGAACACTAAATAAATAAATAAAATTCATTCTGTGAGTCGCAGGCATT
Source organism: Zootermopsis nevadensis (assembly GCF_000696155.1). The sequence continues at coordinate 122,062 of NW_019059549.1, read as the reverse complement.
CTCCAAATATTCAACAACACCGGGGGCCATAACAGCTCAGAATTTGCAAGGTAGCAAAGCAACGCTGTACGATTCACTCTGAGCCGTGGGCTAAGCAGGAGGGGGGAACTATCCGTGGCCTTGAGGCATGCAATTTGGTGACGGCTACCATAGCTCTTGATATGAGTTCATTATCAAGATGAACAATTTTATTAAGTTTGATTGTCACAGGACAACCTGACCCCGAGACCTCCCAAGCACGAAGTCGGATTAAACATTCGGCCACGACGTTAGGTTTAATACCATATAACCTATGAAGGTGTATGGGCATCGTCAGATAAATAAACAAAGTACTTAAATGCCCTTCTGCCACCTGCGAAGAGCCATTTTTGATGTTGTACTTATTATTCGAAGGATGTTACTGTGAAGACTCCGTTCAGAGGGTATTTGCTTGTTTAGAACGCCCTAAAAATCATTCTGAATACCTCCCAATGAACTTTGCTGAGTTAGGACGCGTTGCTTCGTGAGGCCCACCGCTATCTATGGCTTATCCAGCTTTTAAAATAATACTATTGGTCTTGCATCACCGTGGGAAAGTGCAGTGACCGCCCAAACACGGTCAATGTTCGGATGATGGTGAAATCAACAGGAAAATGCTTTTGGAACAGACTATAATTACTAAGTGAAAATATTTGACATTTGAGACGATGCTACTTTCAGCAATAAGGATAATAACAATCTCGAAAACAAGGAAGAATAACACATAACTTATTGCTATTATTACCAAAAAAAATTGCTAGTCACGAATGGTAGGAAAAATCTTAAGTGTTTTTAAATAATTTTTTATTGAAAAGTGCAAAAACCTTGTCCAATCTACGAATAACACATGACAACCAGACAACATTATATATTTCAGCATACATCGTAAGGTTATACATCGCATTTGTCGATCATCGTGTAATATAAATTCAATGGCCCTTCGAATCTATTCTGTTCAGTCAACAAACAGTTTCCGATAAACAATTGAATCAGTAGAGAAGAAAGAAAACACTTGTCTGTTATATCTATATTATCATCATCATCACATGATTTTATAGGCATCTGTCCACAAGCTAGGTTTAAAACCTTGAACCTGGGGCCCACTGCCTTCTGTCAAATACGCTTCAAATGAACCAAGTTGTGTTCTGTTCTCAAGGCCCGCCCTTTGCATTTCCATGCTAGGGTGTTTTCCAGGAATGTTACATAAACGCTTTCAAAATTATCATGATTAGCTTCCAGCTGCAACAGTAATTATTTAAATGACCTTCGCCTTCACACTTCGCATGATCTCGCCGTATTTCGACAAATATATCTTTGTATTTCGATAATTTTTATGATTTTTCCTTACATTTGTCAGTTGGCACAGAAACGTCAGCTAGTGCATCGTTGTTGGCCACTCACTCACGTACTTCATATTCTACAGGTCCAGGAGATCTACTGTGCCGATTAAGGTTTTGTGCAGTTTTCCCAAATTCATCCACGTAAATTCTGGAATAGTACCTTAAAATAGGCAGCGACCACCTCGTTCAACATTAAAACTGGTTAATTATTCATCTTATAATTCTCTGATACACAATACACGCAGTCAAAATAAACCGATAATCTATTTTTTACCCTGAAGATTCACGATGGATAAATTTTAACATTCGATACATCTCATCCCCGAAAGCCAAAACTGTAAAATAATTTAACTGTTTAATCAAACAGTGATCACTTTCAGTCTCATTTAACGATACATAAATGTCGTAATTGGTGAAACGTCATTAAATAATCTGCTACTCGTTTTTTTTCTAAAGAACATGCCGTTATAACGTCAAAATAATATCAAATTTCAGCTACTAATGCATTTTTATGTCCTATAATTCCGACAAATGTAGGTGGTGTCAGGTTTAAATGAAAGTTGTGACTGTACTTTAGAACATCACGTTTTTATGCGGGTACTGTACTTCTCACTCCATAAATTTTGTGTAACCATGTAGAATAACGATTTAAAGCAGTATTTCTTTTTGGGAAAATAAAAGGTATACATGTATCTCTTACAGATCCTTTTATTTTCCAGCTTTAAACAACCACTTGCGAAACTGAATATATCTGTTGTTTCAGTTCATAACTATTAATTACCGAAATGAGAACGCTCCATCGATGTTGCAAGCTGAAGGAGTAAACCTTTGACAGCAATTGCATACGTTAACGACAACGTGATTTATACGAATCACACCAGCAGGCGCATATTTAGGGCAGTGAACGGTTTCATGGACTGGTGTGTGCCTAGGGTAGGAGAGACACAGAAAGCTTACAGATTTTGGTGGGGAAACCTCTTGGAAAACGTCCATATGACCCACAAGGTGGGGGAGTAACATTGCGACTGATCGATCTTAGGGAAAGTAGTTCTGAGGATTGGACAGGATCAGGGTCATGTCCAGTTCTGTGTTCGTATTAGCAGCGCTGAACATTCAGGCTTTGCTATCAAAGAGTTAAAAAAAATGACAACATTTACAGCAAGAAAGATTTCTGAATATTATTTGTTTGTACAAAGTGAGTCACAATTAGGTCCCAATTTAAATAAACCACAAATATGAAATTGGCAAACGTATCGAGCACTTACAAAAGACGTAAATTGTAAAAGTAAAATTAAAGTTTGTTCCAATATGAAGACCTTCGTATCATAACCGAAGTTTTGTTTATTTCAGAGATATAATTTCTTTAAATTAACCCTCAAAAAGATTGGAAAAAAGCAGACCCTGCCAAAGCGGGACAAATTCTAAAGAGAAAAACATTCTTTTAATCGAGACCTAATTGTGACTGACTGTGTATCTTGAAACTTCTAACAAAATTCAGTTTACCAAGCCGGATAATAATGTCAGCCTCTTATCCGCTAACATAATCCATAGTTTCTTCCGAGATTTTCTGCAGCTATTGAGATTTCACATCGCAAAGTAGGTCGTAATTCTGATTCTTGATACTAAGTCATTTTGACAAGAATATGGTGCCGGGCCTCAGAGAATAATATAAAAACACGCAAACATGTTACTGACATTGACAAAAATGTTTTATGCAGTCCTGAGTTGAAGTCAGCATAAGACTGACGTAACGTGAGACGACTTACGTCACAAAGAAAGTCTGCTCTGCCCACGTATGTGACCAATTCTACCTGCTCGAATGCAAATCATTTACTCGAGATTTCAATTACTATCGATAATTATCGGACACTGTTTTAGATATATCCCTTTTCCATCTTCCCAATGCGTGCTATATGCCCCATACATTAAATCCTTGATTTAATCACCCTAATAACTGTTAAAAAGTAAAATTCACGAAGTTCTTCATTATTCACTTTTCTCCACCCTTCCCCTCCACCCTCATTCCAGAAAGGCACGTGAACATAAACCATCATTCAATTTGTATTAAATTTTTTATTTATGTAATATCCTTGCGTGTTTCGGATGAGAGCACTTTCCGAAAAAATAAAAAATAAACGTTTAGCAGGGAAATTTGAAACGCAACATCGCATTTGAACACAGACGAGAAGCAAGGACAATTTTTGTACAAACAAAGAGAAACTTCTGGGCACTTATAACACGATTTCAGTACAGCATTATACTTTTAACAAGTAAATTCGAAGAAAAAAGCATCAAACTGTGAAAGTGATATAAGTACACTTTATCAATTTGTTACCGAAACTCAAATTTCGTCACCGGAAATGCATGGGTACAAATCAAACTGGTTATCACAGCGACACATTATTCACGAGTGCACGTGATTTCTTAGTTTAGATCAAACCAAAAACAGTCGTTTGGGAGATAAATACAAAAACTGACACGTTCCCACCAAACCCGAAGTAAATCGGCGGTGAGTTGTGCCTAACCTTCATCTAACTGCGACAGGGCCAATCAGAAATGCCTTGCGCACCCCTTGTCAGTGATCGTTAGAAATATATATCGATTCGTGTACAAGGCTGTCGTGACGTAACATTAAATTCGTGACGTAACAAGTTAAGAGGCAAAAATGTGTCACATCTCACTAGAAATCTTATGTCTAGTTTGGGTCACCAATTTAATGAAAAGTCTAATTTTCCGAGTCTGCTGGCACATTTTGATATAAGTGTTGGACAGAAATTCTTCTGGCATTATTACCATATGCATCCTAATTGCTCACTTTAATCAATTATTTACGTATCACCTAAACGAATATATTAAACAGATTTTTTACGAAAATTTATATAACATTTATAAAATTACAGTGTAAGTAACCAAGGGCATATGTTTATTTGAAAGACTAAATGCATCTTTACTTGGCTACATCTTTGACTAATTTGGCTTTGACTATATTTTAGGAGAATAATCGAAACAACATGAATGCTATTCCTTGTCTCCCGCATATTCGCCACGTGTCCAGTTCATCGCAGCCTCGCAGATTTCACGACATTAAAGCCGCCACGAAGTTCTTCGACATGAAATATCCTAAACTGTTCACTTTATTCCTAATTCTTATGTCCAAACATTTCTCCCGGAACAATTTGTTGTCAAAGGCTTGTTCTTTTTTTTGTGATAGAGGATTTCTGACATGTCTGATGGGCTAGTGCAATATCTCACTAAACAAACCAGAGTAAGGTAGTATATTTGCGTCATATTGTGAATTAGGTTAATATTTTAATATTTTCCGTCAAATAACAATTTTAATAAGATAATAAAATATAAAATATTTAAAATATCATTTCACGTTCCGCATCGAATGATATAAACCAGAGTACTTACATAACCAGGACTACGTAGAGAGAGACTGCATACACAATTTGGAGGAATCAGTACTGCCAATATAAGTTTAAAAGGCGTTACAAATCCGTGATCTCTATACATGGCTCACTTTGTTCTCATCACACTACATGAGAAATTTATCCAGGTGCTGAAAAGATGGCGTCCTCAGTAGTGAAGCAATTTTGAAGTAATCCTGTACGTTCTCTTGTCACGACGTTACGAGAGAGAAGTCTGCTTTCACTTTTTCTTGACAATGCGGGCATGAAGTTTCCAGTTTACTCGTGAGGTAAATACACGCTTTAATTAGGAAATGGATTGGTGGATTACTTCACTGTCGTGTTACCAGTGACGGAATTGCAAATACAAACACTCCAGCCACTAAACATGGTTACCCTACTCAAAAATTATGCTGAAATTTGTAACTTAAATTAGGCCACTACCACTTCCTTCTACATCCTTTCCAACTCATTATTCACTGTCATTCTCTCATTAGAGGTCATACAGTCTCAACTAGTGATAGAAGCGTCGTTAAATAAACTACAAACGAAAAACTACGCGCTGCCAGCTTTCTTCAAGTCACGTCTACGTACAGGATTTATAATGCGATTACGTAAGACGTTCAAAATAGTTTCGAGAAGTCAGTACTTGCACTTACGTAAAAAGACTAGGTTTTACAATCAATGTATAAATGTTCTGTATTTTATTAAAATGTTGAGGCAGTTGGGGGACTATTTCGTGTTAACGCAAACTAATTTTCCTGTGTATGGCGGAAAAGGACTTTGGTTGGATCTATGTCTGGGATTGGGATAACTTTGGCTGAAGGCCTCTACGACGTGGATGGGGAATACTTTTGGATAAGGGCCTCCGTGATTGGGGTGGAGGGGGGGGTATGCTGGCCGTGTCCCTTTTAAGTTATACCCTGCTGGCATATGCCTGACAACTGAGTAAGAGCACGGAAAACCTCAGTAAGGGTAGCCAAGTAGTCAAGACGCTACTCGATGCGACGACTTTTCTGTCTTTTAAGGAACAGCTTCGACTGGGATGCTGATCAGCCATTCTTGGTTAACCGTGGGTGACCTCAGGCAGCCCTTGTTCGGCATAAATGCCTTCCAAATTACCGGGCTAAGGGGTTCCCAGCATCAAGTAACTTCGAGTCGAAACTCTCGGTTAGTGCTTTACGTGGTCGGGGAAGAATGGAATCTCCTTACTTGACTCATCGCCCTGATGATGGAGGCAGCAAAGACCTCTGAAACGTTCATAAAGTTCTATCAGACTACACGGTATTTTTACTTTGCCGTTAATCGACAAATTAACATCATCAGCAAACACCAGAAGTTATTTCCTGGATCTTCTTAATAACCTGCTATTCCAAAGAGAAGTTAATAAGCTGTGTCACTTATAAATAGCTTTGGTTCAGACCATTTTGAATAGGAAATTCATCAGGGAAGTATTCACCTATAAGGACTTTATTATGTTACGTAAAGAAAAACTGTAAAGTGTGTTAAGTTTCCGAACCACGACAATTTCTAATCTGGGACAGCTAAAGTCTATAAAATAGAAACGTTGTTTCCACAACTCGTTCCTCACGATAGCTACGAGAAAATTGAACTTCTAACATATAAGCGGGGAAATTATGGTTATCTACACAAAACACAGCCTTCAGTAGCATTTCAACATTTAATTTTGGATAATATTTAACACGTGATAATTCAAACTGACATGTATGCTGTTCCCTCAAACATTATACAGACAAACACACACATTCCTCTTTCTTTAAAGAACAAGAAAATTTTACGTCCAAATTCTATCAAAACATCCCGAACTCTTCGCTCTGAAACGTAGGACATGATGCGGTCCTGTATGGAATGTCATGGCGACCAGACACGACCATGAACTAAATGTTTTTATTCTCTTTTCTATTGTCATTATTAGTACAGCTGTATGTCTCTTCTATGACGTATGTTATGCACGAAAGCACACCAAAGTTTTTATAGGATCACAGAAGACCGGTTAATTTATTATACAGCATTGACTTACACTTAATCACCTGTAAAGCGGTTTGGGTGGGGTGGGGGAATTCTATTAAACGGATATGACGTTACAGTGGGCCTCCCTACATTAGCTTTTACGTCCCGGAAATGTAACGTAACCATTTCCCATTACCAAGCAAGAAAACCACAACTTTTCCCATACATGCACATAAAAATTATAACAAAGAGCATAAAGATTACAGAAGACATTGATCTTATCCTTTCGGCCCTAACTTTCAATACGAAACTGGTGTCAAGAGTTTCAGAATACTGCCACTGAACTAGACAGCGCTGTAGTGCTGTTGACTCACCACTCGCCTCGCCACAATCGTCCCTGCTAATGCAGGAAGGACATTGTGCATCGCCCTTGATAATGATGAAAATAATAGTAAATACTTGAATGGACATATTCGTTGCGTTATCAAGTGTGTGGAAACACACATTTATTTCAAACAATCCTACTACATAATGAAGATAAAACATCATATTGGAGAAGGGTGCTATCAAGTCTGTCCGACTGTGTGTTTCGTCTTTAAAAAAATCGTACTAAAATCTGCACTAGAAATGCTGAACAAATTTTATTTTGGTCCCTAACAGCCAACTATAACCCATGCTGTAAATCTAGGTCAAATCAAAGTAGATCATGTTTCTCAAAAACGGCTTACACAAAATTAACTTCAATTTTTAATATATTTCGAAATATCTCTCGATCAATAATTTATTTTCTTGAGCTCTTTAGTCATCAAACTCTGTTATTCTATGAGAACGATAAGAGGCAGTACGTATTAATATGAATCACAAAGTTTTAATAACTCCTATAATATACACGACTAACCAATGATGCACGAATAGTTAATTATTCAATACCTGAAATACATACTGGCTACTTCCGAGTGGTATTTTTGTTTTATTGGTCACAGAGTCACTGAGCTAACTGCATAGCCAATCTTGATTATTTCACGATTCCTATAAGCTGCCTTCAAACTGTAAAACCACAGTTTTTGTTAACAAGCGGCTAAAACACAATTTCCAGGTATCACGCGAAAGAATATTACGTAAGTTTATTTGCATTACTACAGTATAAGCACCAGATTCGGTTATAAGGCAAATTAAACCTTTCACCTTTTTCAACGATAGAATTTTCACCCAACTCTCAAAAGGCTGTAGATGTTTTTACGGAAGTTGGTTCATTCTCAATAATTTACACCCCCCCCTCCAGCACAGTACGTGCACCATGCAGCACGGGCGCACCATGCGGACGTAAAGCTAGTCACATTATTAACAAATGACTGCCAGTCCACGCATAACAGGTTGCAGTAGGTTACTAATGGAGTATGTTTGTAGCTATAGGCTACATTAGTGCACGTTGAATCACATGACTACATTATTCATCATTTATGTTTCAAATAATTATTAGGATGTAAGGAGGGAGGTACAAAAATTATTTCTTTGTCAAGAGGTAAGAAAATAAATATTTTCAGACCTTTCGGATTACTGATATAATCCAACCTTTTCGAAGGAAATCGTGACTGATTATGAGACAAGTTTCTTCCACTACAATCGCGAAAAGAAAACCAGTCTGAAATAGAATTCTGATTCTTCTAGACCAGTGGTATTCAACCTTTTTTGTTCGCGTACCCCCAGATATATTTTCTCTTCAACTTTGTACTCTCCAAAGTTGTTGGTGTATAATTCAAGTTATACGTAGAATATAATCTACATCTAAAATAAATTAAATAAATTACATTACTGATTATTCAGTGTTTATCATAAAATAATATATATTTTTTTTAAATTTCACGTACTCCCTAAGAAGTCTTTGCGTACCCCTGGGGGTATGTGTACCCCATGTTGAATACCACTGTTCTAGACCAGGGGTTCTCAACCTTTTTCGCTGGCGTACCACTAATTCTAATTTAACACATTAAATGTACCACTAACCAAATGCGTTCAGGTAAAACTGTTATTTATGTTAATATTAACTTTTGATTTTCTTACTTAGTTCGCGTACCACCAGTGGTACGCGTACCATAGGTTGATAAACGCTGCCCTAGACTATTACTATCCAAGGAAGTACCCATTGCGAATTAATTCCTCACAAACACAATTAAGTTCTGACACGTTTATGGCAGTTTGTCCTAACAAATGCATTTTGCGTCAGTAAAATCCACCTTACAACAGAGAACGTTCGGTAAAGCGAATGTTGGCCACACTGCAAATATCCTGTGTTGAAACATCGATTTTACTCGCCTGGTTTAGCCTCGCGTGAGAAGTTTTAATGTTCCCGAAGGTAAAAGTATCCTTAAAGTCTGATTTCAAATCACTTGAAAACATTTAGAGAAATGTGAGACGGAACAACTATAAAAAAAATACTTCCAGGGATGCTTATAAACACGGTAGAAGCGTTTAGAACGCGTATAAAAATGCGTTCACTTTGATGATGTAAAGTTTAGGACTATATTTATACAAAATGGGTCCGTTACTATATTCAGACCTCAAACGGATCAAGTAGAGTAATTTATAATAACCCTTTGACAGGGCCGTGGAACAACGTTATTTATACTGAAATTTACAGGTTATTTAACGGGGTGTCAAACTGGAGAGGAGTAGATCTATCGAATGCCAACACAGAAATTAGGAAGCTGTTACAGGAAGGAGAAGTGGGAAAAGGCCCTCGTATACGAATGTGAGAAACTGTCAATTTCTCTAACTACAACGTGCGAATGTACACATTCTTACAACACTTCACGGCACACCTAAAACCTTGTGGCGACACTCCAGTCGAGGAACAACGACTCAAGACTATACGCAACAAATAAAACATTTGTTCAAAATGTATTACGTGATGGAGCGGAAACCTGAATAAAACGACGAGAGGTGTTAGCTAGTGCGATGGCCGAGCAGCCCTTGGAGGGGTAAATGTTAAAATAGATCGCAAAGAAACGGGCTGACCAAATCAAGCGAGATCAGATAAGCCAGGGATGATATAGAGAAGAGACACAGACTTCTTTCTGGCTAGAAATCTTCATAGTAGCAGACCGGTTTGGACTGCTGTGTTCACTGACACAACACAAAATGACATTTATCAGGCGTTTTACTATCTAAATATAATTACAAATTGATACTGTACAGTCAACCCCCGATAAAGCGCCCTTCACAGCTACTCTAGCTCGCATTTTGCCAACAAAAGCCTCAAAGGGAATTCCCTTGTAAAGCGCCACATCAGCTAGCTGTGATCCGTCAACATCCGTATTGAAACAAATGTACCGTTATGCATTATAATGGAGTCCGATGTAACGCCATAATATCGGGTTTACAATTTATGTCTTTCGAGGCGCGCCCGCACCACGCGGTCGGCTGGCGATCTGTTGACGTGGGCGGGACTAGTCCGTGTTCTTCCCATGAGTCACAGGCGAATCAGTTTCAGTGCCGCTAGTAACAGGGAGCTGCGAGTGTTTCTCGTCACTAATACATGTTATTACATTAATTTTCTTACCTTAAATCACAAAAGATATTCAAAGTGACTTCCTTGTGCTTGCAGGCATCACATCTCGTTAACATATTTCTAAATACTCGACGAAGCTCTTCTTGGGATATTGCCGAAATGAATTGTCGTTTCCTGTTCTTCTTTTTATCCAAAACTGATCCCGTACTACGAATTTTTTTTTACTAAGCTCTCTATCATGGGCCTGCTAGGAACACTTACACCGGGAAAATGTCTGCGAAATTTACGGCGGCATCTTCCGTAGGATGAATATTTGGCATATGTTTCGACTAAGAACACACGTTGCTTAATACTATACACCATATTATCAACGTCAATCCGCTACAAGAGACGTAATGAAACTTATTCGCCTGTGACTCGTGGGAAGAACACGGACTAGTCCCGCCCACGTCAACAGATCGCCAGCCGACCGCGTGGTGCGGGCGCGCCTCGAAAGACATAAATTGTAAACCCGATATTTCTTTTCCACCGACTACAGAAAACAGCATGGAATATTCAGTTGTTGGTTAAAATGAGACGTGTGTGGGCAGCAAAATATTATCATCTATTTCTCCTTCTTATGGAAGGAAGGCATCAATGAATGTACCGCTAACTCTGTCCCTCGATTCGCCATGTATTCAAAAGTACGTGGCGACTAAACATCAGATATGGAATTTTCACTCACATAATTATCATTTTCGCTGAAACTAGATCGAAGGCGTTTAAAACCCACACTCAGTTCTGTTCTGAACACTTTTTCGTTGGATTCATTGTGCCAAATTGGTTCGCATAGTTCCGTATGCGTCGTGCTATGTGAACTTTTAAACTTCGAAAACTCGCGTCTTTTTGAGTTGCATAGAATAAGGCGAATTGTCCAAAATTCCACTGCTGAGAAGTATTTAAATTGTAGTTTCCTGCAAATTAAATACCTCATTTTCCAGTGTTAATCCCAATACGAAGCCACACCTGCGTGAAACAGTGTAGACAAACTGACGGTGGATCTATTTATTTATATTTTATTTAACGACGCTTTTCAGTAGCATGGACTATGTAATGATACTGAATAATTAATTTGGAAGGAAGCCTAATTTAAAGTACTATACCGGCATTTACCTTGACGGGCTGAGGAATACCACGAAAACCCCCAATCTGTATAACCGGTCTCCGGGCTGAGATTTTAACCCGGGACCTCCCGAATACGAAACAAGATTGTTAACCACTCGACTACAACGTTCGGTCTGCTGGTGGAGTGACGGACATCAGGATTCCAGCTGCGTCTTCACTTTGAAAGGCTTCTCAAAGGTAATCATAACATTGCTCACTCATGTCACATCGATATGAACTACATTACCCACTTCCTTACGCGTCCGCTAAAAGTCTCGCAAATATTTATAATGCCAGTTACCAATAACACGTCTTTCAATCAGCACCTTCTACCTCTGGACTTATTCCACTTTAAGAGATTTGACGTAATACTTTTTTAACGTCTCGTTTATCTTGAGTAAGTTCATTAGTATCCTAATTAAACGTAGCGGACCCTTGTTAACACGGTTATGAAACTTCGCGTTCCACTGAAAAGGCATGGAATTTCTTTACTAAGTTGAGCTTCTCAAGAAGGGCTATGCTCCATAGAGCTCTTTAGCTAGCTAGTTAGTTAGTTAGTTAGTCGTTTAATTAAAGGTAACAAATTGCGAGCAAAGCGCCTAATGACACACAGATCGAACTTTTCTGAACTGGTTTATATTTCGGGTGGTCTCTTCCTCGCTGAGTACTGGGTGATTCATTTATAATTTAACTTTCTTCATTTCTAGTAAGTTTCCACAACAAATGTTCTTTAAATGTGTTCCTACATTCACACGGGCATTGTCCTTTGTCGTTTTTCAGTACAAGACACTGAATTTTAAACAATATACGACTTATACTTTAAATAAACAACGAACAAACATGAAACAGGATGAGACGAGTATGAAGATATGACTTCTGGGATAATGACCGATGTTTCAGAGGCGAATGATAATGATGATGGAGTCAGCAAGCAGCTCTTAAACGACGATCATTAACAACGAGACGGTGTGCATCATCTCAGAGGACAGCCATCTTCAGTAAATAAGAATACATATAAACAACGCCATAACAAATTTCAAAACTCTCATTTCAATGAGGAAAAGATTTGCACACTCGTGAGATACGAACTTATCGCATTCGAAAACATCTATGGCATCACGAACTGCACATGCGCAATAGCTGTCAACAGATGAGACGTACCATCCTCTTACGAGTCCAAGATTTTCACAGCTTTACATTAACAATTATATAACCAATGGCTCATCTTAAACATCGGAGTCCCCAGTGGACGAGCAGTGACACATATTTCTGACACACATACACCTAAGAATAACCCTTGATTTATCTGAGTGTACTAATAATACGAGAGCCACGGTGGTCTAGCGGTTAGAACGCTGGCCTTGTAATCCTGGGGTCTCGGGTTCGATTCCCGGCGGTGCCCGAATTTATAACTTGTGTTGGGCAAGGCCGGGGTCTAGGCAACACGGAGTTTTCCTCCGGGGGTTCCCCAGTTTCTCCGTGGCATCCCAACAATGACTCCATTCACACACAGAAGAAGGCAATGGCAAACCACTTCTGGATCAGCTGCCAAGAACGTATATGAACAGGTCCCAGTCCGAGAAAAGGATGGAAGGATCCTGTTCATATGGACCTGTCGTCAGACAGAACACTAAATAATAATAATAATACGTGGTTAACAGTTAAAATTATGGACCTCCCCATGAAATTTATCCTGCTTCCCATCAGTTAATCCCTCTAAGGTCAAAATATTCTTCTCAACACCCTGTCCGTGGTTTCAAACACCATAAAACGGTGTCATCATAATGTGAAACACGATGTCCACACGCACCAAAAACAAGTAACATTGTAATTTCTTATACAGCAGTGGAGCTGATTTCTCCCGTGCGTTCGGAGTGCGTTGGCCACGCTCTGATAAGGCTGTAACAGGTTTGATAAATGTAGCACACACACACACACACACACAAATATGTAGTAAATAACTACGTACAAGGGAATCAGTGCCGGACTTGACGCATATGCCAAGCTTCAGCGTGTGGTCTCAAAGGCATGAGAGGCCTCAGGAAAATATGGTAGCTTCTTAGTTTTACGATGTAAGAGGGGTACATTTGTATTTGTGGTTTAAATAGTCAACAACAAGAGGAAAATGATGTAATATTTTAATTAAGCTATTGTGCAAACACTATTCATCTTAAGGCACGTTCAGACTACAACAGGCATGTCTCCACGATCTGAACTACTTACAAACGTCTCCTGAAAAGAAATCCTCTCCCTAACTATACATGTCTACGAGAAAAATCGAATTGTCTAAACGTCAGCCATCTTTGTATATCAATGCTAGTGAAATACTTTCATTCAGATACTCAGAATAAATGGTATACATTTAGAATTTTTGTGGATTCTTGATCTTCGACAAAGCATCACAAGGTCAAAGTCCGATCCTCACATTGACCATATATTTTATATTAGAAGTTAAACAAAGCTTGAATTAAAGGTTTGTCTACACGTTTCTCCAGTTCACGAACTTGTCTTGTTCTGCGTAGGCATTTGCGTTGGAACGTAAGAGACAATGCATTGTGTGAGCTATGTTTGATTCCTAACATAAAAATTTGCTGTTCCTGTTCATTATATATATATACTTACACAAAACATAACCTAAGTGTGTGTATATGTATTTCTGTGTTTATTTCCAGAGCATCTTCCTTACTGGTATGTAATATAACTCTCGTGTTTTTATTTATATTTTTTACCCAGTACATGGAAATCATTACGATGGACCAGAAGTCAAAACACCTCACTCAATTAAAATCAATCTTTGTTTTCCTTGACATGTTTACCTGTACGGACTTCACTATAAGTTTCTTTTAAATATATTTAAATTTGATTAACTCGTTTTATGAGTGGCTGTACCAAATTCAATAAGAATGTTGTAAACAAATTTCTCTCTTAACTAAATCATAGGATAACCTGAAGACGGAGATAGAGTCCCATCTCCGAAACGTCGTTTTACGTTTTATATTTACTAACGATGGATAATATCCAAGTAAATTTTTATTCAATTGACTCTTCACCATCGTCAAGAAGTTTTAGATTGGATATAAACAGCTGATAGAGTCCAATTGTACTGCCATTTTATCTCAAATATCTGATAAATTCAGAGTACCTGATGAATAGCTTGCCTGTTTATTACGTTGAAATCCACACTGAATATCCCCAGTAATTTCATCTACATAATCATTAGTTAACATTGTCCCTTTATAGTTATTACAATAAACTATACAGATTTGTAAGTTAACAGATTCATTACACTGCTCTGGCAATTATTACTTACTCCAAACAGAATTAATAATATGAGGTTCTCAGAGCATGGAATGTGATCTCTACGCCATCAAATACAACTGTAAAAAAAGAAATCTTTTAAACCCACGTACATTTAATGGCTGATAAAAATAATTCTTCTGCCATTTAAAAACACTGTAGGCATCTGCAAGCAAATCAACATTCTCATTTTCCATGTACGTAAATATCAAAATATTTTGTGACTGACTCTGTTTCAAAGACCCTCCCTCTTTAAAGTATCAACAGGGAACAGAGAGGAGGAGAAGAAGGCGGAAGTAAGGCGAGTAAATACGATCCAGTCGATAAACAAATCGACTCTTTCGCCAGTAGGCGTTACCTTCGATTAAGGCTTATCTTATCATTGCTGCATAGATAGATTGCTTATCTGAAGGTAAGATCAACACCTGTTAATCGTCCATGTTTGATATCATCGTCATGTTATTGGAAGACCAGTGTGTACGTCTGAGCGAGCTCCGAGTTGAGAGAATCCTCTGTGAAACCGATAAAGAAATGTTATTGGTCCTTATGGGACCTAGGCCCGCGGTTTGAGCCATGTCCTGTACTGTTTATGAAGAGGGATTACAGAGAAATATATTGAAAGTTCAGCTCAGGCTTGCGAAATTAGGAGTTCGGCACATACCCATATAAAATTCGCTAAAGAAATTTTAGCGCAGAATCCACAATGAAAACTTTTATCGATATTAATCGAGTAGTTTCGGAGACAAAATATGGTGGTGAACCGACGGGAAGACACAATTTTATGCAAAAAATACATCTTTCGTCCCAGTCATAAAAAATCAAATAAACACACAACTTCTAACCAACAAATTTACATTTGAATAAAAATTTCCTTGGATATTATCCATCGTCTAGTAAAATATAAAACGTAAAACGACGTTTCGTAGATGGGACTGTATCTCCAGGTTCCTACACAGTTGGGTCCACTAGATAGAGCTAATCCCTATCTCCGGAGATAGAGTCCCATCTACGAAACGTCGCTTTATATTTTATATTTTACTAGACGATGGATAATATCCAAGGAAATTTTTATTCAAATGACTCTTCACCATCGTCAAGAAGTTTTAGATTTGATAAACTAATTTACATGTTTTCACGGCGATTAAAACCGTGTTAAGTTCTGAGTTGTAAAATTCTTGGTATTTTGAAATTTGTGAAGAAAAGGGCGTAAAATGGGAAAGTAATGGGGGGGGAAATCTGACTTTTAAAAATGAAAAAAAAGTTTATTAGATCATTTCAAATTTTGAGTAAAAGTAAATTTCACGGATCTCAACACCTTTAATGTCGTGTGATACTACAATGACCACATAAAACAACCACTTTTAACAAACAGAGACGCGTTACGGTCCTCACAAGGACCATTTTGAGTGCTCAATTCTTACATATTTAGTTCAGATGCAACACTTAAAGTCCACATATTGGACAACCCCCGACACGCCATCACTTTTTATCAGGCCCGCTTAAGATTTTACAATTTTTTAAATACACTAGCCTCTATGTCGGACTTGTCAACGACTGGTAATAATTTCCTTGACATGTAAATATTACGGCCCGCGGCCATGATTAAAAAACTAGATTCGGCTCGAGGCTACTCAAATGTTTCCCATGCCTGTATTAAATGTTGATACGTCATTATATTTCCGTTCTAATTTACTAGCTCCAAGGTGCAGAGCCCTTGTTGATATGCGAACAGTTAGTTCAATTGATCAAGAAATTCTCCATATTTTATGGAACCCGAAAATGAACTGCCGTATTCACAAGTGTCCGCCGATAGTCTCTATCTTGAGCCGGATGAATCCAATCCACACCTCAAAACGTTTTTTTCGCTAAGACCTGACCAAGCATCAGAATACCATACCCTCGGTTCTAAGTTAGGGGCTTCGTCTTTAACCAGATATTTGTGTGCTTTGAGAGCGAAGGCGATTTCAAACATTTATTAACCCTAAATTTATTCAGAGAAATAAAAACTAAGCACATGTTCATGTTTTATGACCAGACTGCAAGGCAACATCGTTACAATAAGGGTAGCCACTATAAATGAATTGAAAATATGTCAAAGTTTTGGGAACGACGATAATAAATCAGAATTGCAAATACGAGTAAATTAAGAGCTGTTCGTCTTCCCATTTGCTACAGTCTAGAAATTGCAAAGATTGAAACATACAAAATTATAATTCTGTCTGTTGTTTTGTATGGGTGTGAAACATGGTCTCTCACTATAAGGGAAGAACACAGATTGAGGGTGTTTGAGAGCAACGTGAGAGAATATTTTGGCTTATGAGGAATACCGAAGGAAACTGCACAAAGCGGAGATCAACAATTCATACTCTCCACGAGATATCAGAGTGGCGACGTCAAGGAGGATGAGATGGGCGGGACATGTAGCGCGCACAAGGGAGATGAGAACAATGTTGATTGATGGGAGGTACCACTCATGAGACATAGGCATAGATGGGAGAATAATATTAAAATTAAGGTGGCAGTCTTATGGTTTGTAGAGCCGTGTAGTGTGGTAGAAGTTTACCGACGTTTCAGATGTCCTTGATGCAGCCATCTTTGCGGAGTCATGTTGTCCTTTTAAACACGACGATCCATACAACAGTTTTACAGATATAAAGTAGCATGTCATACAATTTCACACGCCAAGAAGCAATATTAGTACATTAAATTAAATATTACAGAGATCCGGCACTCTTCAGTATCATGCCATTAAATCGTTTAGAAATGCACATGTGAAGAAAGAATATTCACATTCCTTTATTACGTTAAAATCGTAACACGAGTTTGTGAGTATTCGGGGAAAAAAATGTATACATGTCTGTTACTTAACCTCTTAAAGAAAATGTTTATATGAATTCACTTTAAAATAACAGAAATATGTTCTGTGTGTCAATTATTGCCATTGTTAATGCTGCAAATTTAGCATAAACCATTGTCACACAATGTAATTATGTAAGTAGAAAGTTTTTATTCGTGTGCGTTAACACGCGAAGTGGTGCGTAATAATACAAAGGTCGTTTATTGCGTCCTTTCTCCACGCGTATTCCCAGAAAACACACGATATAATAAACAATGCGTAATTTGCAATTTGGTAAGTTCACAACAAAATAATTGCGCTGTAGATGACTATGACGTCACGAAGCCGGCCGGCAAAGGGAGAATATCTGTTGCGTTGTTCCGGAGATGCGCAGAAGCCATGTTTACGGACAAGATGTGTAACAGAGAAAGAGAGAGAGAGAGAGAGAGAGATGTAGGGGAACCAACACTGCTTTTCCAGACACTCATGCAATGGCAACACAAATTAATTCGGCGCAAAAGTCAAGAAAACAACTTATTCCAACTAAAACAAGCGAAGAAACATTTTACAAATAACAGATAAATTAAATCTGTCATGGCTGAATGCGCAGAAATATGAAAGTAAATTACTGAACGTGCATCTGTGACTTTCACCAAACACAAACTGCTAATATAAGCAGGTCATGATTACAATATAAATCAAACACAAAACCCAAGAACGCACCGAAATATTTCTGTATCACGAAGGTTTGTAACCTGCAAATCATGTTGGTAACAGTATACCCAGGCCGCCATTGTCTGTATGGCTGAAACGCTGGTCAGGAACTGGCTACTCGTACAGCTAATCACTCAAATATAATGCGAACTATGGTCCAGGCCAAAATTTTGCATAGAAACTAAACAAATTTTAGACACAAATCAGATGTCTATGTCAGAAGCACTGTGGAACGAAAGAAAAGTTCCAGTTTAATGCCCACTGGCACATTTTTCAATGTCCAAAACTCACTTCTCATTTAATTATTATTGAACTCTCAAGAATTAATTTCTCCCAAAAAAAAATTGTCTTTGATTATGAACAAAAAAACTGCAACGTTAACCACTTTATTTTTGAAAGCGTCTACATCTTCCGCTGCTACTACACAAAGACACCGTAACCCACTTTGACCATTGGCCTTTCTGTAAACTTCGAAAACCTAGAACGTTTAGTTGGGAACGGGGGTCAGCCGGCAGCGAGGTTCTTACATCTACCCTATTACTATAATTAATGATAAAACCTCCACTGACCTCAAATCCTGGAGGGATTATATTGACGATAACTTCATCAATTTGTGGCTGATGTGACGTCACTTCGCCGGAGATTTCTCGACCGTTGTAGGTGAGAAAAACTTTCTGTCCTGGTAAAAGTCTAAATCCTGTCACGGCTTGGAACCCGGGACCGATCAGTTCGGCTTCCTTGTATTCTCTCATCGCGGTCACAAGTCGTTTGCTTCCAGGCAGTGGATCGAAACGTACCGAATATCTGGTTTCACCTGCAGAATTTGCGAATCCATCACAGTTCCCAGGTGTTTTGACTGCATAAATAACACCGGAATAAAATTTACCGTCCTCTCCTTGGGCACAAACTCTAGTCCCTATTATGGAACGTTTAGCCAACCTTTTCCCGGTAGACATTGTTTAAATCACGAAGTACTATATCCTCCAATGTTAATCAAGACAACAAAAACAACACTCCCTTTCTGACTCAGTTCCATTAATGACGCCACTAAATGTAGGTCACCAAATCACACCAGCCTTCAATGTCGTTCACAATAGCTTGGGGCAATAATTCTGTGTTGTTACAAAATCTATTTCTGTAAAAAGTTATTAAACTATCTGTTAAAGAATACACAATTCACTAAAACAAAACTAAAATCTTCCACAGAGACTATTTTATTTCGCACTTTTAAAATTACTAAAATAATGTAACGGGAAATGTCAATTCCGTATTTCGCTTATTTAAAACTCCTTCAATTCTTGCCTGATTTCTGTCCTCACGAAACCACACCGTCAATATAACACCACTTGCAGGATAACAACGTTTGTTCATACTCTTGGAAGTAGGAGCTCTTCGTCAAACGACCGACATTAAACAACGAAAGTGTACGACAATATGACGGTATCATAATGAAGTGACACAAGAGATTTCCTTCTACAAATGTCTAACGTTTGCAATACCATTCAATCAGCTGGCTGTCGCCGGCCTGCTCCGTGTCTGACTGGATTGTCGAGCTCAGCTGCAAAATACACCGGCCGGTTCCCGGGTCCAACAGCTGACAGATAACAACAAACACACGTGACCTCAGGCTCTGCACTCCGATTGGCTCCTTCAACGATGCCTGACCTATATTTCCTCATTGGTCGCTGGCAGCACGTTCGTAGCCCAAAGTAAAAAAAGGGTTCCTAGAGCAATTGTGTTGGCAAACTAAATACGGCATATTATATGTGAGTGTCATGTTGTGGATTTCGTAAAGACATATAAAATATTATTCATATTTCAAAGATATTTCTCTGAATCAATCAGTGGAAAACCCCACGTATCACACAGAATGCACATCAGCACTCGAGTACGATTCAAAATCACACAAGACGAAGTTTTGTGCACGTTTTAACACTTTCCAACACAAACTTTGTTAAACACACAATTATCCATCGAAGCAACAGTGTTGTTAGAGTAACATGTTAAGAGCCACAAAGTGAACTAATGAGTTCGAAACATGTACCCCAGTAGTATGAAGTGAAACGCACGAATGAAACTTAGAGAAAAAAACTTTTTGTGTGGAGTCGGATATATAATATTTTATCTTTCAACCAAATAAGCTATAAGTTTCTTATTTCACTTGCTACATTTTTCTTTATAAAATTACAATTTCGGAAGAAAAGGTAAATTAAATTAGCTGCTAATTTGTTACGTGTACCAAAACATAGGCGTACTTTTAAAAAACTGTTGAGTAGTATTATTCGACTTGGGAAGGCAGAAAGTCAGTGTGTACAAGTATGGTCTATGTAGTCAGTAGCATCATATTCTTTGAATTAAATATTAGTGCCACAAGCCAGTCATTTAAAGACGTCAGAAGCCGGACTTGTTTGACCTTGTTTATGTAACTTACACTTCGCGGACATGCTCCCCACTAAATTTTATAGTATAACTCATTTAATTATATGAACTACTTTAAAGGAGGAAGCAGAACTTCGTTCAGCACAGAATAAAAGTACACGGATTTTAAATATGTTCCCGTTATCCAGACCGAAAACTAATATTTTGTATTGCCCCAATACACATGCCTCTTTCATATTCGTCACTAGCTTGACTCCATCTGTTAGATAATTTTTTAACAAGAAACAACCATTTTTCAGTGCAGCCAACGTTCCAGGCATTAAACGTAACGAAGTCAGATTCTTGAGCAGGTAACTTCCATTGAGACACCATTAATTGTTTGGTTTTGACAACATATATTTCGTATTTAAGTTTATGACTTGTGCTGTGGGCTAAATTTACATTTGTGAAACAACTTCGTATATACATTAATATCAGCAACACAAACCAGCCATATCTCTACGGAAGTGCAGTTAAATTGTTAGTTATAAGGTTTAAAATTAAATCTGAATTCCGTTTTATTTTCTGCTTCCGTTGAACAGTTTGGATTTGAAGTAGAATTACCCATTTCAAAATAAAAGCACGAAGGCAAAATATGGCCATATATGACGTAAAATGACTAGGAATGTGGGTATTTGTAGGTTTACGTAGGATTCATTACCCACAAAAGCGTGTCCGGAAGTACTCTTTCATGCTTCTGTTAGAACAGCTGATAAAATTAAACCACTATCAGGAAATAAATTATTAGTTCTGTAATGCTGGGTATCTTGAAGGAGGAAAAGTGGACTGGTGAAGTTGCTTTATTTTTAATTACGATTTATCTAATTGTTCGAAATTCTGAAGGGCATAGTTATCAACCGGAAGATCCTACAGGTAATTTAGATGCATATGTTAAACTGGTTTACTGAAAATGCAGCCAGTACAGATTGTGCAATAGTGTAGTAGCACATTCTGTAAGCTGTTATTGTGCTCAAATGTATAGTTTGTACTTTTCTTTTGCTGTTTTAGATTATTTACTCTGTCGAGGTTGTGGTGCTGACATTGCAGATTCCAGTTACATCCATAACCGTTTTAGTTCAGAGGCACTGATCTACGGAAATCAGTCGCTCTTTGGGAAACAGAGTGTTGCAGTTCAACTTTTAGAAAATCCATTGGGCATAAGATTTCGAGTGCTTGTTGTAAACAAAGCAAAGTGCATTGGCGTGGACGAAGTATGTTTTGATATCGCAATGCGGTGTTACTAGTAGTTACAATTATCAGCATATTTAGTGCATGTGACACTATCCCATAATGGATTTTGCTTTTCATTCACACATGAATGTGGAGAATAACGTGTCTATCTTGATCCTTTCCAGTGGCATAGTGAATTTTCTTGGTATCCTGGTTATGCATGGAAACACTGTTTATGTTCACATTGTGGCCACCATTTAGGATGGTAAGCATGCCATAACTTATTATGAGAATTGCTGGTATTAATCCCCAACTTGTGACTTTAAATACTAGATCAATTGAATGTTCAGTACCTTCCTGAATTTTAATAATCTGTCGACAGGATTTTTGAACCTCTGGCATCAGCAGTTGTAGATCGTAAGACAGCTTCAGACCAAGGATTTTATGGATTGATTTTAGATAATTTGCTCACTGAGAGCTGTAAGTATAATAATTTATAACTAAATATACAAGTCTGCCCTATTCCAGTATAAATCAATGTATGTAAAGTTGAAGAGTACAAGTGTAATACAGATTGTTTTGTGACAGTTTCAGATTCTTTGATAATTGTGCCAAAATCATATAAAAGTTGAACAAAAAAGATATAGGACCACCGCAAGAGCAATAATTGAGAGTTAACTGCTTCTTCTGTGAGCAAAAGTATCTGGTGCCTTTGTTATTTATATTTTTTGACACAACAAACTTCTTTAGAAAGTCTGCAAATATGACAGCGGAAGAGAACGTGACAGCCGGCGAAGATCATGCAGTGGGTGTTACACTGACAGAAGAACAGAAACAGTTTTTAGCTGCATGTGAAGCAGAATTTGCTGATCGCTACACAGAAGTTGATCAGGAGTTCATTCAGTACAAAGACAGAGTGTGTACCCCACCTATTGTTGATCCATGGTACAATAAACCTAGACGTAATTTTGATTGGTCTACTCGGTTTAGACGCTATCAGAACTGGGGTTCACGAAATGAAAGGGGACATAATCAGGGTGGTGAAGGTGGCTGTTATAAACGCCAGGGCGATCGTTACTACGGTCACTACCACCGTCCGTACTGATTCATCCATGTACTGTGATGGGTATATATTTGTATATATGCATACACTTCAATTTATACATTATTATGTGAGAAATTAATGAGAATGGATATCAGTTTGATTAAATAAAAGTGTTTGAGGTACCAGAGTGGAGTCAAACAATAATTCCTACCCCCTCCCCTTCCGAAGCTCCACTAATTTTTGCGTAATCATAACAGATTCATCAGAGGAACTAAACGTAACATTTTTCTACAAAACTTGTTTACCTGTCACTGAATTCTGATTTTTCTTGTCTGTTGAGAACAAAGCTGCTTATTCCCTTCATGTGCAGACAAATTTTCTTTGCAAATTCTATCATGTTATGTATGAAAAGTGTTGGATGTCTTTTGTATGTGGAGCTGGGTTCATCCATCTGTCAGGAATTGTCTCGACACCAAAGCATGTAAAAAGGATCTTTGAAAGTTTGAGTTGCTAAACTCATCATAGATCCTAACAGAACTCAACTACAATGTAACCTGAAAAAAACATTGCTTATATTGGAAATATTGAGGAGGAGAAATACTGGAAGTAACAGAGATAACTAAAGGAGATACAAAAAGAAGTGGTGTTTTGTGCCAACATTATACCTCTTCATTTTATGGTTGTACACAGCTTTCATCTCAATACTCACTCTGAAGATTGCTGTCTTCTGGGTTATTGCGCCGCGATTCATCTTCCTGATGACGGAGGCAGTGTGACCTCTGAAATGGTGGAAATCTACCAGACTACATGGCGCAATAACCCATAAGACAGCAATCTTCAGACTCATTGCTGTGAAAACCTCAAATCCTACAATATTCACTTTGAAGATTTCTGTCTTCTGGTTTGTTGCGCCGTGTAGGCTGGTAGATTTCCACCAATGTTTCAGAGGACACACTGCCTCCGTCATCAGGGCGCACTTTACCCATGACAAACTAGTTCCAATTGTTAAGATTAACTTGTAAAATATCTGGTAGCTTCATATGATGCTCAGTTTAACAGAATATTTCATAAAGGAATTCTGTATTATTTGTGCTTTTGTAAGAAATTTATTTCTGAATATCATATTCCAGTTCAGCACTGTCAGCCTGTTAATTAAAAACTTACCATGCCAAGAGAGGTATGTCTGTGATACGTTTGGAAAATCCTTGTGTATAATTTTTGCATGCCTTTCTTTTCCTTTCCTTTGAAGTCCAGCTTTGCATCATCACACAATTCTTCCTCAGTCTTCTTGACAGGGAAATTGAATTTCTGCATATTCTCCAACTATATGGTCTCTGTCTGAGCTGATGTAGAAACCAATCAAAATACAGCATCAGTAAAAATGTTTCATAAGTACTAACCACATTGCTTTAACTACTGTGGTTGACAAAGTATTCCTAATCAATCAGTAACTATGTAATTAATTTACCAGATAGGATAACTTTCCATATCTCCATATAGCACATCTTCATGAAAGCCATTTATAAGTATCTCTCACTTGTCCATGAAACTTCAGACCTTCCAATTATGTTGAAATATAAACATAGTCAGAATATCATTAGCAAGTCTCAGCATTCTTAACACACTAACTATACAATTAAATCTATAGAGACAGATCATTTCTCTTCATTCATTACTTTCATGTGCAATTTACCCGAAATAATAAATTTTCAGTCTAAGTCTACAGTCTTAGCTAATAATAATAGTACAGTCAAACCTCGGTTCACAAACGTCTCGGATCATGAACAACTCAGTTTACGAACAAATTTTCCGAACACAAATCATCTCGGATTACGTACTGTGTCTTGAGTTACGAACACGCAAGCCGTCAACATCATGGAGCGATAAGCTGGGAGTATCAGCATCGGCAGTATTCCTAGATGAATAATCCAGCATGGGGCCAAAGAAAGACAATGATAGCAGCAACGTGAAAAGAAAACATACCAATATCATGATAGATGTTAAGAAAGAAATCATAGCCAAACATGAAAATGGTGTTCATGTCTCTGATCTTGCTACTCAGTTTGGGATGGCAAAATCAACGATCTGTACTATTCTCAAAAATAGAGAGACAATCAAGAAAGCCGATGTTGCAAGAGGAATGACAGTTATTACTAAACAAAGATCACAGACGATTGAAGAAGTGGAGAAATTGCTGCTAATTTGGATAAACGACAATATGTTAGCTGGCAACAGTGTTTCTGAGGGTATGATTTGTGGCCTGGAGGAAATTGTGGCCAGAATGTGTTGCAGGCAGAGACTTTGAGGGCTTTGACAATGAAGATTCTGCTGTTATCGATGATATTGTGTCTCTAGGCAAAACCATGGGCTTGGAAGTTAACAATGAAGATGTGGAGGAGTTACTAGAGGACCACAAAGATGAACTCAGCACGGAAGAAATGGAACAACTACAGAAGCAGCTACCAAAGGCGATTGTGAAGGAAATGTCTTCAGAGGAAGAGGAAGGAAGGGAGGATGTTCCTACTTCTTTGATCCGTGAAATTTGTGCAAAATTTGGTGAGGTGCAAAGGTTCGTGGAACAATATCACCCCGATAAAGCAGTAGCAAGCCGCAGCATAAACATTTTCAATGATAATGCCATGTGTCACTTTAGAAACATTTTAAAACGTAGACAAAAACAAATCACACTGGACAACTTTTTAGTGAGACAGAGGCCCAGTGAGTGTATTGCAGAGTCGAGTGGTGCCAAGAGACAGAAAAAAGAAAATCCCTTCCAAACAATAACATTTCACTTCCTCACCACCTTCCACTTATGCCGTCAACTCTCCTCCATACAGGTACGGTAAAACTAAATTAAGTTTTCGTCTATATTTGATCTGCTTAGTGTTGTGTTTATCTTCTTTGTGATAGAATTAATGGTTTCCATTGATTTTGTGTTAAGAACTTGTGCACAAAGTCATGTTGTAAAATTTTAAATAAGCAATCATCTGGGGTCCAGGAACGGATTAATCCATTTTACATTAATTCCTATGGGGAAAATAGTTTCGGTTTACGAACGACCTTCAGGAACGAATTAAGTTCGTGAACCGAGGTTTGACTGTAATACTTATATATCATTCTGATAACAATTACTTTCATAATTCCATTAATGGTCTTTGCCGACCTGATCAAGTGGTTTATATCCAATAAACTCACATTAAATTCTGACAAGATAAACTTCATAACATTTGCTACTAACAACAAAACGTATAAATTTTAATATAGGTCATAAAATATAACAACTGAATAAGTATTAACAACTAAATTCCTTGGTTTACTTATTTATAATAACTTAAACTACAGAAAGCACATTGAATATATTATCTTCCCCCAATATAAAAGGCTGAATCACGATATAAAGAAGTTTAAGCCAGTAGTAAAAGAGTATCTCTTATCTCACTCCTACTCCATAGAAGTAAAAAAAAGTAAAGCTGTCCCACTATACGCCATGTAGGCGCTTGGGGGGGAGTGGAGGTATAGCTCCTACTCATTCTTCACCTCGGTACTAGATGGGTGTGAGTGGTCAGCATCATGCCCCGGCCGGCTTTACCCCAGGTACTCATTGGATAGGAGGCTGGGTGGGCCCCAGAGCCGGTCTGGACGCAGAGGCTAGAGGAAAAATCCTCTACCCCCGTCGGGGATCAAACCCTGGTCGACCAGTCCGTAGCCAGTCACTATACCGACTGAGCTACGCCGGCTCATATAGAAGTATTCAACTCAACCAAAAATTCTCAGCTATTATAAATACATGTAAGCAACAGTGGTTATGCTTTCTTGTGTATTTATTTTTGCACTAATGCTGTAGCTGACCGTAAATTACTGTCATTACTATGTAATTTATATTTGTATTAGTAACAAGTATTGTATTTGTGCTGACATGTTCTACATCCTTTGCTAGGCCTATGTAGGATGTATGGAATGTAACAAATTTTATTCTATTATATCCCCAAACTAAGATCAGAATGAGAACAGTTACACACTGAAGAAAGTAAATACTTTAAAATGTGCTTACCTTGTTTATTTACATTCCATCATGACACATGTTATTATCTTCTGGGGAACTCAACAGACAACAAAAAGAGTTTAACATCCAGAAGAATATCATTACAATAATGGCAGGTATTAAGAAATGAGTGCCTTGCACAGAACCATTTATTGAAATTTAATATACTCCTCTTGTGAGTGTATTCGTTCTCTAATTACTGCCATGGACAACATGGAGAAGTTCCATACACACTGACATACATAGCATAAATACAAGGCATAAGCATGATTTCCATCAGCCAAGTACTAACCTCACTAGTTATCAGAAAAGTGCTTACTATTCAGGAATCAAATTATTCAGTACTCCTCCAGTTAGTACTAAGTGTTCATGTTCATACTGTGACATGTTATATAACCTTGGACTGTATTATGAAAGATCTATGGAGAGTAAACAAATTCGTATTCTAATAATTTCACAAATCAAATGTTGGTAGGTAAACATACGTTCATAAATTCTGAAGCCTTGCTAATTATCTGTGCTTGTTAACTTCTTTGGGAAGTCCTGCACCAAGCTTCCAGTGGCGAACATCACAGATGACCTAAACGTACGCCTGCATGAACACAAAAATGATATATCTGAAGTAACGTACATCAACTGGTCTTGTACGTAGCAAATTTGTTTGTGTTGTCATGGGGTTAATGGATGCTTTTAATTATGTTCTACAAAATCCATTAATAACAGGAACTGTAGGATACGTGAAAGTTTTAGTACGTTTATCTAAACTACGTTTATTATAGTGCCTAGTGACTGATAAGTTATGACGTAACCATTGTGTGATAATTTATGACATAACCTTAAAGTCGTCATATTTGTCTTATTTACTTTTGTCAGGGAAGTGCAATGATACCGAAAGGGAAAGAATTGCCACCTTTACCGCCTGTACCACAGCCGCCACCAATATGTACATTTCCCATTTGGAAACATACATATTCAGGAAGTCCTTTTGTACGTTTGGCAGGAATATTTGGAGCATCCGCTGTTGTTCTTGGTGCTTATGGAGCACATGGTAGGTGAATTGCAATCAAGAAACTTACAGTATTTGATTTAACACATATGCTGCCATGCTTTTCTTACACATTCATTTTTACAATTTGAAGTCTGTATTTACCAGAACTATGTTGTCTCTCTCCACAGCATTATATCCTATAGAAGGCCGGGAAGAATTAAAGAAGATCTATGAAACAGCAAATCGATATCACTTCCTTCATTCTCTGGCACTTCTTGGAGTTCCGTTTTGTAGATGGCCACGAACGGCAAGTTTTCAGTTACTGAATTCACACTAGACATGTTTACAAAGCATTTTATTATCAAAGTGTTTTGAGAATTATTTCTAATGTTCAATATAAATTCCAGTCTCCCTGCTTTAAAATATTAAGGCTTAAATGATAGTAATGCTCTTTGGTCTGCCAACATCAAAGAAATAGACCACTTTTTATGTATCAAATTCTAGAAATTATTACAGTCATACTTGATTAATATTTACCCCTTTGCTGTTTAATAATATATTGATAATGTTCATTTCAGACTGTCAATCATATGAATGATCTGAAATATCTGAAAAATGTTAATTGGAGTTGTAGATCATGGACATTGAATTATACTAGTCATTGATCATTTATGTACAAAGTTTGATATCTATGGACTGTCTGTTTTAGCTCTGTTGCATTAGAACAGTTCTAACTCTACTAAATTTAATAAAATGAAACTTGACATAATTTTATGTCACAATTTCCTGGATGGTGGAGAATTAAATATGTCATTCAATCAATAGATTGAGAATTTATGACCTGGCTGGAAGGCTAATTCATGGGTATTGTAGGACTGTGTGTCTCTATCATAATTGGACTTTACTGTTGTCCTTCATGGTTTAAAAAAAAAGTTTACGTTCTCTGAAATAACCGTGGGCATAAAGAAAAACCAAGCAGGTAATGATGAAGTGATGGCTGCAGTGGGTCCACCTAAAACACATTTTACTTGATGTCTGTTTCTTGCAGTTTAGAAGAGGCAGTCTAGAAATGAAAGCATCAAAGTGCATATCCAATGGTGTAGTATGTAAGTCTGTTAGATCAGTGAGTGTTGATTAGTTGTGGAAAATGTTATGTGGATAAAAATCCTCTGGCTTATACATACAATACATTTGTATTAGAAGGCACTGAATGTAGGTGAATGCAGATAATTATAATTATAATTACAGGAGTTTAGCCCAAGGATGTACTTAAATATGCAAGACAAGGCTAGGAAATTAATAGTCAAAACAACTGGCATCCTGACTGGATTTCAATCTTGAAAAGTATGCTTTTTTCTCTTTCTGTCCACAGAGTGGTTCTTTCCTAGTCCTTGGAATGGTTCTGTTCTGTGGTACCTGCTACTACCATGCTCTCACAGGGAATAGTGAGTTGAGGTGGCTAACTCCTTGTGGTGGAACATTTCTAATTGTTGGTTGGCTTGCTATGGTACTGTAATTCGTATTCTTAAAAATTTAAACTATATTTTCAGTGTAAGTCACCATTCAAAATATTTAATGGAAATTTTGTTTCTGGTTATAAGAGTATTGTTTGTACCAGTATGCATATTACTTGTAACATGGCTGTCCAACTGTAAAAACCAAGACTATGTATGTTAGAATCTTACTGTTCAAATTAGTGGAGATGTTCAGATGCATAATTTGTCTGTCTTGTGAAAATAAATTTAGAAATTTTTAAATTTCATTCCAATCTTCTGTACAGAATGTGGATGTTGGGGAGAAGGCACGGAATATCCGAAAGCTTACATGCTTAAACATTGGGCTATTTAGCATGATTTGTAAGACATGACTGATTATATTGGTGTAAAATTCGTATTCCTAGCAAATATCACTGCTGCTCTGACAATAAGCCTTTGAAAATCATGCAATGTCAATATGCCATATCTCAATAATGCAAACTATTTCCTGGAAATGACCAAAGGCCCAAAAGTTCATACATAACAAAGTGTATTTGTAGATCATGTTTAAAACGTCTTACCATAACTCAGGTTTTAGTCACTGACTTCACACTGCAGAGGCGTGGGTTCATGCCCAGGGCAGTACAAGTGAGATTTATGGTGGACAAAGTGGCACTGGGACTCGATGTTGAATCTGAAGGTTTCTGATGGTACATTTTTGGACTTCATGCATTGTCTAAATTACAAAGAGAAATAAAAATTTATTCTGATAGCTAGATTTTCTTCTATCTTCAGGTTAAAAGGAAAGGACAGGACCTCAATGAGGTAGCCTCAGATCTGATCTAGGTCTAAGAAAGTTATTGGACCCTTTTATTTTTTCTGAACTCAAAGAAGAGGAAGTTACTACAAGTCAGCAACTCCAAATTCCCCTATATGAAAAGTTTTCATGTTGTTTTAAGGGGAGAGGTGGCCTTATTTCACAACATCTTAGGTCCCCAGATTTACAACCCCTTGACTTCTTTTCTGGGGGATGTATAAAAAGTGTAGTTATGCAGCTACTGGACATGTAAGACACAGCTGGAACATTAAAATATGAGACTTGGACAGAAATGCTGAAACATGCCAGGCCAAGATCATCTCAATACCTGTTGTATTACAAGAGCTGTATTTAATTACTTACACATTAATGGTTGCTGTCAACTTTGAAGTAGTCTCCTTCACACCAGTACGCTTAATGAGCTGGTGTTTCCACGGCTCAAAGCATTTCTGGAACTTCCCTTATGGAATGCACTTCAAGATGGTTGTTGTATGTCAGTGAATGTCAACAGTGTTTGAAAATCTGTGGCCCTTCAAAGCAGTCTTCAGTTTTAGGACTAACCAGAAGTCACATGGGGCCAAATCTGGTGAATATGATCCAATTTCAGTAACAATTACTTAGCCAAAAACTTCCACACAGCGAGCTCATCATGATGCAAGATCCAAGCATCAGGCCCAAGTTCACATCTTCTCTGACAGACTCTCAAAACCTTGCCAGTATTTCCAAATTACAATACTGGTTCACTGTTCCTTGCGATATATAATTTTTTAAAAAAAGAACATTGTCCTCATTTGGGCTCATGACATGCATGCCTTTTTCTGGTCTCTTTTTTGGTCACTCCGTTATGCACTACTAGCGCTATAAGTCCCTGTTAACATCCACAGATTTTCACTTACACGTTTGCCTAACTGCACAAAACACAATGTGAGAACCTCAAGTCTTACAATGTTAATGCATTGCTCCAACAACCTAGCATTCACTTTTCCACTGGGATAGAAAAACATGCTTATGTAACTCTCCCACTGCTTCACTACTACTGCCTTAATTGCTTAACCAACACACACTGCTGCTTACTTATGCTCACTTGCTACTCGATGCATCATACACGTGGGTATTGCAGGAACTAAACTGTCACACCTCGTATGCTGCCATTCTAGTTTTTGTTTCAGTTATGATTCATGATTATGAAAATATACAATTTTCAGACACCAAACATATTTTGTGGTCTCCTTATAACTGATGTAAGAACCCTGATCTAGTGACATTTTTATATGCTTTTGTGGAATCTTGATTTAATATATTTATATTAACTTTTAAACTTTTTAATTTGTATGTATACTTTACTGTTAGTTTTCATCATGGTATTTGAGGCTGGTTCAAAAACTGATGTTTTTTAAAAGGTTGACTGAATACTTGCTTCTTGCAGCAGCAGAAAGCAGTGGTGGCTGGGTCAACTTTTGAGGTGGAATTAAAACTACTGATTTTTAATGTAAGATTCTAAGCAATAACCTTTGTTGGGGGGAGTTTTAATTCCAAATGAAGTGTAACATTATTGCAGCAACATATATTTTATCAACATGATTGTGCTAATATGCAAAGGTGTTTAGTTATTTTTTAAACACCAAAAATAGGAAATAAGTCTATATTACTGGCCCAACAGTTTCCAATTTTCTTTTAGAGACTGAACTAATATGTATCTTCCACTTATGCATATACGGGACTCTAGCATATTTGTTCACGTGACAATTATGCTGTGTTAGGCACTATTCCTAACAATGTATAAGCATTTATTAGCCTGGCCATGTCTTTTCATAATGTCATGTTTGACAGCTTTACTTTGATGAAATTTGGTACTGAAACACAGACTATGAGACTTAAATACGATGTTCTGCTTTCATCTTGTAAGAATTTTATGTTGAATATATTTTGTTTTATATGTCACATCTTTACTGTACAATGTACTGTTAACAGTTCCAAATGTGATCTCACGAATAAATACATTTATACAAAATGCACGCAATGTAACAATTTCTGAACTTGTTACATTAATGGCATATGAAAAAAGGGCACAGATTTTGTGTCAGCGAAGGACTAGAGCTCAGATGACAAATGAAAGTGCTTTTGAAGAGAAACCTGTTTTTATACTTAGAATGCTAAAGCCATGATTCGTTAAGAACATTTACTCTTGACTGATTAGCATCGCAAAAGAAATGAAAACATGGCTGGAATAGATCGTGTACTAATCACAAAAAGAATAAAGTTATCAGGAGAGAAAGATTCACGAAGAAGAAAGATGCACATCTTGAAGGGGAATACAAAAAATGTTGAGGGGAGGGGGAATAATAACACCTGGGCTTTTCACTTGAATTTATGGCCTCATCTGAAGTAAAACGTGATAAACCCACGCAATTAAAAATAACAGTAAAAAGTATGTCAATATAATTACAATAGATATTGCATTTTCTTTGGATCTCACTAATGTTAGTGATTTCTAGTTACAGAAACTTAAATAAAAACTTTCTAAGACAGCACTGCATATACAGTTTTAATTGACGTGTAATAATTTTTAATGATCAATTATTTGCATTTACTTGCATTTTTTGTCAGAATAAAGGGTCATTACATTTCAGGAGCATGTTATATATTTCTAAATACCGAGACTTCTGCAGACTTACGTATTATATAAATTATGGCACAATGGCCTCTAATGTTGTTCAAAGAAAATTGTATCTTTGGTGCAGTGAAACTGTGTAGATTATAAAAAAAACTATGGGGTATCATGCAGGAAATTTGAACTTTTGATTTTGATCACTGTCCTAATGGTCATGTATATATGTGAAACGTAGTAATACATCAAGCTTGCAGGAAAAATTAACATTCATATCAGCATTTTTATATGCAAACTTTGGTGGCAGCCATCTTCTGTATTTATTGTCAATTTACCATTTCTGTCTCAGGAAGTAACTCAGTATATATGAGTAGTAACAATTATTATAAATGTGCAGCAAGTGGTTTTAGATATTATTTTCGTGAAACTTTTTGTGATATCAGTACATGAAATGCTATTAGAAAAGAAAGTTGTCATGAATTCTTTAACATTTGATTTTCAGGAACAGCATATATTTGCGATATGACCATTCCTAACAAATTTCATAACTGTGGTCATAATGTTTCCTTAAAACCAAAGCTATGGATGCCCAACTTGAGCATTTTCATAAATTACATTTACATTCTCTTAAATGGTCTGAAGGCCAGACATATTGCAGTATCTAAAAGCAAAGGTCACTTCACTTATAAAGTTGAATTTACAAAACTTGTGTAAGTTTACATGCCATTTTAAATGTTTAATACATTTGTGATTAGGAACCATAAACTGCATGCAAATACAGACCAATAATTTGGACAATCAGTATCTCTGGGTAAATCCTTATTTCACAGAATATTTCCTATGTCAACAGACTATTTACTCTGGTTTCTTATATATCTGCTATTACTATATCAGAAACAAAATATTATGGGCAACTTTAAATTTAATACAGACAGGAGTGCTGCACTAAAGAAAGCCATTAACTAAAATAATTTTTTTTTTGGAATGATTACACAGGTTTTATAAACATTTAGAACAGGCTTCATAGTCAGTTTTCATTTTCTGTGATGATATGTCTTAGATACCTACATTTGGGGATACTAAACACATTTCCATTACAGGTTTCTCAGAAAAAATGTCACATGACTGAATAGACAGGAAATGAATGACAAGAAGTCAAAAAGTTATCAACAAAATCATGGTCATTCATCATTAAACTCCAAGTGACATGTATGAAGGCTGTAGTACTTAGTTGTAAATTCATGCATTGAGTAGTAAACAATTCTGTTAGTGGTCATCGCAAAAATATACCTTAAAGGTCAGGAGTTTATTTGTAAGTAGTGCAGTTCAAAAGTTATAAACTGATTTTTACTGTGTTTCAAAACATTCACCCCCACAGCAAAGTAAAAAGTAATGTACTACCTATTTTATATAGGGGGATGAAGTGGAAAACGGCTTATGCAACAAAAATTAGTTTACCAAATAAAACTTTTAAACAGTTTTCACTTGGACATACAACGCAGATTAACTGTAACAACACTCATCATACCTGTACACAATCTTTATGAAGCACAAAATATAATATAAACTTTTGAGAGGGAAACAATATCTACCCTTTCTTCTACATCGTAAATAACTGAATTTGCCCGAAATACTAATGTTGTGCAAACCATATTACACTGGGACTCATCACAATGCTTGATAATTATGGATGTATTACAATATAGTCCTGATAATTAAGCAAAATCTAGAGATGGGAATAAAACAAGATTAAGAATACAGTAACTGAAACTTAAGGACAAATACTTCAATTCCAAGTGTCAGTTATGTTAACAAATAATTTATAACACAATATCAAACAAAAACCAACCTCTAGACCTTTTCAACTTCTTTTTGTCATGTGGCTTACTGGGTTATATGAAAGTAATGAAATACAGACATGCCAAATATGTTACTAACCCTGAATTATAGATAATTTGTGGGTAGTTTCCATTTCAGCAACCATGTACCACCTTTACCTTCAATTATAAATTTGTGCCAATTTCTTTGCATTGCCTGGTTTAGTATAACAATTTTCTGTTGAAGCATTTGCAGGGAAAAAAACAAGCCAAAGGCCATGAAATTTGTAGTCCCATTCTTATATGATGACCTTTCTGCACATAGTTCAAACAGTACACTATAAATTCCACACAGCTTCACAGTGGATGCCCCCTAGAAAAATTCTTTCCCTCACAAGTTTGGACTGTCAGTAATATTGCAAATGAACCTACCTGGGCAGTTTTATACATATTTATATATAAAAAATGACACTGTGAATGCAAATTAGAAGTATAAACCCAACTTGCTTTGAAAGACTAGTTTAAAAAATTAATTAACAGAGATATATGTATATATATATATATCTTCCTCCAACTGTCACCAATACTTCACAGAATGCATAATTCTCTTCACAGTGCATGAAGCATTATTCTCCAGAACAAGTATTTTAAAATGAACTCACAATGTGGAGGATACAGACTAAAGAAATGCAACTTTGTTCCTCAAGGATTATCTTACAACCTCAAGAACATACGTTCACAAACACGCGAACACATATACACAGTGCACACCCTAACTATTTCGCATAACAGCATGAAGTCTGATGATATCTGCAGTCACAAATTAAGCATCACACTTTTTCGCTGTGTTCACTTTCACGTGTAACACTTATGCTTTATTACAAAAAAATTGGTGTCTCTCATCACATCCGTATCACTAAGTGTCCTCTCCTCACATCCAGCTGTTTCTCCTACTGTTGTACCTTGGAATATCATACTGTTTCAACAGGAAAGGAACTCGACTTTCCGAAGTCTGTTTCTACAGTGATGATAGTAATAATAGTTCGATAATGTTTGAAGATTCTTGTCCTCCTCCTCCGCAAAGTCTAACGTCAGTATTCAGCTTGTATAAGCATGGATTCTTATTGGATAGCTTCCTATCAAGTTCAGTTGCGTACGTGTATACTATTATATAAACTGAAGGCAGGGATATAAGTATCAGTGCCCTTAAGACTGGAACATAGGTGGGATATTTTCAGTATACTTTAATATGAAAGAAATAAATCATATTTCCATTGTTAATCAGTACAAAGGAGGCCAGCTTGTTTTAACAGGGAACTTCCGTCTATGTGTAGGAAAATATGAGGTACTTAAATCTGGGTTGACTTCACAATGTAATAGTTACTTAAAATAATATACATGAAGTCTTTTAAATATGTAAAAGGATTTGTAATGGTCTGATAGAAATTATACACTTGGGCAACGAACATACACTTGTTTGAGCTAGAATAGGAATATGGCAACAGAATAGAGAAGGGTAAAGCAACTAGGATAGATGGAAGGAATGTTGACCTTCCCTGGCGGCAAGGCCAAGCTTCGCTCGCATCACCTCCAGCGACGAATAATCTGGCAGCTTGAGGTAGTTCACACACGTCATCACAGAGGGCAGAAAGTCATCAGGATTCATGTTTGGTTCCAGTGTTTTCCGGACGACTGTTAGAGGAGGCGACAGACTTTTGAAGCCTGAATAACAGAGACATTATTAGCATCATGCAGGGTTATAACAATTAATTCATAAATGTAAAATGTAACACTACACATCTGTTCTGAGAGAGAAAGAGAAAAAAGTTAGAATACAATGATGTGTATGTTTCGATTAATGAATGAGAGTAGATGGAATGTAATACAAAATCAAAATATCTGGTTGAAGAATAGGTATGAACTCCATACACTAGACTGCCACAGAAGCTGACAGTCACTCGACTAGTCAAGGAAAGATACAAATTTCTTTACGCACTTTGTTGCAAAAAATTAAATTCTCTTTTACTATATCTTTTTTAAAAAGTAAATTTTCAAGATTATTGCAGTTCATTATAACATTTCCTGCATTGCAAATAAATTCATATCTCTCACACACCCAACCATGAAGTGAATTCATTAACATAGTGCAATCAGTGTATAACAAATTTCTATGGACTGATAAATTGCATTCATTACAAAGAAATTTTGGTGTAATGAATGGCAACAGAGAAAGATTAGTAACTAAAGTTCAACTTTTATAAAGATCAATGCATTTTAGTCAAATATGTGACACATCGCTGATTCATAATGATGTTGGAAAGTGCAAAACAACTGTTCATATGAAGATTTCTGTCTTCTGGGTTGTTGCACTGTGTAGTCTGGTAGATGTTTACCAACGTTTCATCGCCCTGATGATGGAGGCAGTATGACCTCTGAAACGTTGGTAAACATCTACCATACTACACAGCGCAACAACCCAGAAGACAGAAATTTTCATACTCACTGCTGTGAAAACCTCAAATCATACAACTGTTCATATGATCACACTATTACAACATAAACTGCAGTGATCAAACAATCATGCAACCCATTCTTGACACGTTCTATTTATCAAAAAATAAATTGCACTGGAATCAGAAAACAAAAATCAATGTTATATTAAGTGCTCGAAATGTCCATCGTTTTCAGCGGTCCAAGCATCCGCACTTTCCCTCATGTCTAATGCAACCTAGTGAAGAGATTGTGCAGTGACTTTTGAAATGCATAGCTCAGGATTCTGTTTTATTCTTCTAATGTGTGGGGGTTGTTTTTTTTACATGTTCTTCTTCAAAACTCCCCAAAGATAGAAATGCAGTGGTGACAGATCTGGGGACTGAGCCGGCCACACGTTTGTTCAACATCTGCACTGTTGAATTTGTTGTATGTGTCATAGCCCAATCTTGCTGAAACCAGCAGTCTCCTTCATCACTTCCAAAAGGGAAATGAAACATATAATCAGTTCCTCGTTACATTCAGCTGTTATCAATTCAACTGAAGAAAATGAGACCAATTATTCTGTCAAGAGACAGCACACCATACTCTGACTTTTGAGTGCAAAGGTCTTTCACGAAAGGTTTTCAGCACAACATATCCTGCCGTTTTGGCTGTTAATGTATCCACTTGGGCGGATCCACGATTCGTTACTAAATAAAACTCTCTAAAATGTCTATACCCCCTCGAATGAAGTTTTAAGATTCCTGTAACATTATGTACACTTCCATACGATAATCCACTCTTAAGAGAAAGTTTTCTCAGTGACACTTGTGGAGGGCATAAGAAAGTTTGATGAATATAATCCAAACCATCATCAAACGCCAAAGATTGACAGCACCAGTTTCTGTCCTGTACACTCCCTGAGTCACAGAAATGGTTCACCAGAAAAATATGTTGATCTGTGTTTGGCATGGGAGAATTGGGAAATGTATCCCTAAACTCGTTCTGGCAAGTTAAATAAGAACAAGATGCCAGGTAGTGTTTGACGATGAACACCTGTTGCAATTGTGAAAAAGACATCCTTGCACTTCGACTGTTGAAACACAACTGAAGGACTGGTGCAATCAAGTTACAACAAGGGCTCTTGTATAGTCACAGTGATCCTGTGTTTCTTAATCTAACTGAATTGTATTGAACTGCAATCATCAATAAATATTCTAATAATTATTATTGCTCAATGACGTGCATGTCTGAGGCAACATTTTTGTTATACTACTGAGTGATACATATCACCTATCATTTGGAGGGGTTGGTTTGTAGTGGCTTATTGCATCATCTAGTGAAACATTTTGTTTACTGGGCATCACAGTAGGTAGTAATTTGGCTGCTTATCAACAACAAAATATTAAGTTGGTGTAAACTGCAGAACATTCGGTATGCAACGATTGCCTCTTTTACCAGCATTTTAAAGAAATGTGAATTTTATTTCTGCAGTAAAATGTACGATCAATATGAGATTGCATAACAGCAATGATACACACGCGTAATGAAAATGCAACAACAGAAACAGCAGGCACAGAAGAAAAGTTATCATTTACTTATCCTTACTCTCTGACAACAGCAATGTGCAAATTTGTAAGAAATTCCAGATTTGCACAACTTCAGAGAATTCATCTAATATTACAAACACAGCTAGACTTCACTAACCTCCAACAGGCAGCCTCGGAGAGCCAGTGACAAACTGGACAAACTGCCTTTGTTCTTCCCGGTCATACAGACTAAGGATCTCAAAAAGAAAGCGTATGGCACGTGAATCAGGCGTGTATCCATGATCGGGACGGCAACACTCCATTAATGTTTTGGCATCCCAGCTACCTCCACTTCCCCCTGCCATCATTCCACCACCACAGAAAACAGCCTCCAATTCCTCTGGGTAGAACATTTGCAGTTGTGACAATGGGAAGACAGTCTCAAAACCTTCACGAAATGCTTCCATCTGACGTGATATGCCTTCCATCAGAAACCAATGGCACACCAACTAATTTTGAAAACAAAATAAAATATGCAGACATTATCACAAATCACACTCTGATTTTTCCATTAACAATTCTGGTAAAAATAAATAATAATAACTTAAATTTACTGATAACATTTTATCAGAAACATATAATAGCCTTTGCACACCCAGCTGGTTAAACAAATACAATTCGGACATCGTAGTTCCCACAGGATTAATTATGCTACTTTCAACATAAAACGAGGGAGGTAGGAACACATACATACCAGAATAAGTATGTAATACTCGTACAAAAAAATAAAATAAAAAAATAAAATAGTGCCAGTTTTATAAGTGCCTCGATACATGCAGTGGAGTCAGAAATTAAATTCCTTTCAGTATAAAGACAGTGAAACAATTTTTACCCCAACAAGACACAGAAATCTTGATGAAACAACAAGGAAAACAAAAGTGTGGATTTTATGAAAGGGGGTGATGATACAAGAGGGGCATTTCTGAAGCGTCCTTAGATATTTGTCTGATTTTGATGTTTTTTGGAATGACATAAACATAACAGTTTCTTGGAAAGAACTTTTTTAAATATTCCAAATCTTTTATAAATTACTGGGGGATGTTACTAAGAAAACTCACCCCTTAAACTTAAAGTGGATGATTAAATTAAAAATTAATCTCTGGCAATCTGAGAAGCTTATAAAAGCATATCAAACACATATTTATTCTTATTTTCCAAGTGTATAGAACTTTGAATAATGTCATTATGTAATGGGACTCCTTTCTGCCCTTTCTCTCAGCCACCCCAAACACTACAAAGAAAATGTGCTATAAGGCCACAAAGATTATTCTGAGCATTATTTGTACACACCCTGACTTCATTAATAACAGTAGTTCGAATATACAGTAGAAATTTGTTGTAATGAGAAACTATAAAAATGTGAAAAATTTACACTAAAATGAATATTTGTTACAGGCAATTTTTAACTTGGAAATATATAAATCACTCAGAAAATTAAACTCCTTATATTTTCAGTTATCTCATTCTAACTAATGAAAATTCAAGAGCATGAAATGGGAATAGTTCTTAGGTAGTCTTCAAGCAAAAGTATGAGCAAAGAACAGTGAATGTCATATTTCTCCTAGAATGTAGGCAACATGTTTGACCAAAGTCATTGTGGCACAACGGTGGGGCTGAGGTAATTGTTGGACAATAATCTCAGATAGTATTAGTGCAACAATGCTGTTCTTCATGCCACATCATTCCAATCTCGTTCTGTAACATATTCTGTAAATTGCACGTGAATTATGTTGTCAGATTTGAATTCAGTACAGAAACGAAAAAGTCATTCAAGTTTAAATCCCATCAAATCCAGTGGCGCTACAGTCCAAGTTCGGGCCTTGGCCTCCTCCCATGTGGGAGGTTTCTTGGTCTTGAAGTGTGCATTTATGAGTAGTGAGTGACCAGCCCACTGCCTCTGCACAATTTTTACTCAATCCTGATTTGTCTGCCAGAGCCATCTAGTAGAGAATCAGGAGAGACTTGGGTGAGAAATGGACGCTGAATTTTGCTTATGAAACACCTCGTTCGTGCTCGTAAGTTTCTTTTACATGATGAATAGTCATGCTTCAAATACACGGTTAAACAAGTCCAGGAATAAGAGAAGAGCATTCTCTACAGCAGAAAATTTTGACAAACATACTCATTAAAATGGAAGAATATTGATAGGCTTAACATAATTAGACTGAAGATGTTATGAGGTTACACTCTACACAAAACTTCTACTGTATATAAAGTCTTTTTCTCTCGACATACCCACAGTGCACTAACCTTTGTGTACTGATCTATGTTATGCACAGAGAGGGAGAAGTCCCTGCCTCCCTTGCGGAGCTCTATGCTTGCATACCCAGGCAATGTGAAGTCAAGGCCAAGGTCCTGTATGGCACAACCATCCAGGTCTAATTTCTCAGCCCATTTCTTACGCTGACTAGCAGTCAGATCAGGATCATTGTCAATCTGATCTTTGAGGCGCTGAACAAGCTGAAGTTTACACAATGTGCGATGCACTTCTGGGCACACAAGTGCCAAGTCTGGAAGAGACAGAGTGGACTCTTGGCCCAGCAACCACCGGTAGAACACTACACTGAATGGTAAGTCAAGCTGTAACACAAAGTTACTTTATTGTAGAGAATAGCTAATAAATGAAAGCCTAATACACATTTAACTGCCCTGTTTATATTTACAATTT
Organism: Zootermopsis nevadensis; assembly: GCF_000696155.1. Next base: position 80,716 of record NW_019059549.1, on the reverse strand, counting down.
GAACACACAAGTGCATTTCAATATTTTAATTAAAGATTGTAATATTCCTAAATAATGAAGCATTTGTAAAGCTTCACACCTGTGCATTAAATACAGGACACACATCAATTAATCACCACAAAAACATACCTTCTGGTACCTTCTACATGGTAAGAATGTTGAACAGAGATATGTAAAAAGCAGTAACTGCTAACATTCGAAGGACATGTCAAGAAACAAATTAGCTTCCAAAACATGACAAAGCTGCTTGAAAGAAGCCAAACTGAGCACATCAGTGCATACATCAATATGACAAGCCATAGGCCCATACTGTACTTTCGTTAATGCACTTACCATCCGAGAGTCCATTACAGCTTTAGCCATGAATTTTCCAAGAAAGCGGAATTTACTTTTAACTTTGGCAACATGATTTGACTTGGCTGTACGCCCAAGTGGGGAAGGGAAAAGGCCAACTGCAGAATGAATGTAGCTTGTAGGTACTCCTGTTGCACCAGTGTTTTGTGGAGTGGAACGTTCACCATGCCACAGATCCAGGTCTGCACGCTGCATCTCCCGTGAAACTAAGGCATAGAACTCCAGGGTCGGACCTAAGCCAGTCCCAACCTGACACCAAACAATGAATTCAAAATAAAGTGTAAGACAACATTTCATGTGTCTGCTTAACGAGTTAGAGGAGCTTCTGAAATACAGAAACAAGGTGATGAAAGATCCTCAGGCTACAAGCCACATCAGGGGGCTGAATGGTGAACAAATGATATCTCTTGAAAACATCGAAACATTGTCATCGTATGGTGTTCAAAAGAACACAATGATTTGGAAACTGTATTTTTCCATACTCAGGTGAAAATAGAAGAAGAACCTACTAAGTAAGACCTGAACCTGTTCCAGTGACTGAGGGTAGCTCTTTTTAGCAGCCCCAACTTAGTAGGTGCTACTTCTCTTTACACCTGAGGACAAAATCATCCAGTTTCTGAAACGCTGTATTCTACTGAATAGCAGACATTGGACAAGTCCAAGAATTTAATAATCCCAAGTGTAATACACCATTGTCAGAACCCTTTAAAACTGACACAGACAAATTATATAATGAAATAAAGTAATTACTACTGCACCTCGTCATGGTACTGGACTTCTAACAAGGCCCTTGATGTAGCGAGTTCTTGCATCAAATGTTCAGCCTGTTTAAGAATATCATCTCGAGAAATGACACGTTTTCGCCTGTCCAGCCTTGGTGTTACCCGTTCTGTTGAGTCTGAACTGCTCAGCTCTGGTGTTGATTCTAATAACCGCTGAAGAGCACGATCTCGGTCAAAGGATGTCGCATAAAACAGCAGCTGACGAGTCTCAAATGGAAAGAGGAAAGGGCTGAAATTTCATAAAACATATCACTGTAAGAAAGAGAATGCATTCTTACAATAGCATTTTAAAAACATGTTTTGTTTATGTGTGATGCCCATCTGCTGACAAAGTATATTCATATCTTAAGCTATCACCGTGACTGAATGCAATAAAGTCTTCTTGGGTGATTGATAGTGTGTTTCAAATTGGTTTCCAACTTTACAAAGACTGTTCTGCCTCCATCGTCAGGTACTGATGGAGAACATCTCCGAACGAGACTAATTCTATATTGGTTTTTTTGTACAACACTTTTCATACAATCTGTTCATTGTCAATTTACATGGACAGCATGTTTCATTCCAATGTGGCCTTCATCAGGTTCAATTCCCTGCTTTTATGTCACTGCACTGAGGATTTCCTCCTAATGTTCAGAAATCACTATACTGAATGTTGGACTGAACTAATGAGTTTTACAATTACAAACACTTTGAACATTATGTATCATCCTAATTTTAATTAAAACTACTTGTGGGGACTGGAACCTATCTCCATCCTTAGGTAAGACCCACTCTGTTGGGCCCAATTAACAGAGCTAGACCCAATCTGCAGAATATAATTTTTTAAATCAAAATTAGGACAATAATGTCCAAAATGTTTTTAACTGTAGTAATACAGTGAAACCTCTATCCATCGTTCCCGGAACTATCGTTTTCCCGGATGCATCGTCCGTTTTGTTCGGTCCCGGATACATCCCATATAAAATAATGTAACATTTTCCCGCTTCTATCGTTCCTCAAACTATCGTTTTATCGCTTCGATTGTTCAAAAATCTTAGTCCCGGCCCACAATTTTCCCGCAATGATCGTTTCTGAGAAATTAAAATGCTGGGTTTTGAGATAAATTAATACCGAAAGACGCACAATGTTTTTGGAATACGCAGTAGCGGTAACCTGTTATGTCGCCCAACCAGTACAGATTCTTTTGGAATGAGGGGTCAGCGGTGCAGGGGTGATAGTTGGAGTGAATGGCGGTGCTCATTGTCAGAAATTTTATGAGTTTAATTAGGGAGCACTCATATTTCCTTCCAGCGATGCCAGATGGCATGTGCAGTGTGAATTTCTTCACAAATGCTTTTATTATAAGTACAAAGGAAAGGCGGACGACACTTTTCATTCTTCTGGTTCATCTCGTTTCCAGTGATTCAGTGTCTTCTACAGCTACGTTTCATTGAGTTCGGCAGTAATAGTATTTCCATTCTTCCTGATATTGTTTGCGAAGGGTGAGGAAGAGGAAGACTATGAATGCGAGCCCGAAGCTGTTCCGAGTTTTGCCGAAGCACATGCTGCATTGGCAAAAGTGAAGTCGTTCTTTTATGCGCATAATATTAGTGAACGTGACGAGGAAAATATTTTGTACGTGGAAAGGGCTCTGTTTGGCCTAAAACGTAAAGTTTCGACAAACCAGTTGTCCATTAAAGACTTTTTTGGTAAAAAGAAGTAACTTTGAAAGGAAAAAAAATTGTTTTTTTAAAATTTTTAATGCTTTCCCGCAACTATCGTTTTCCCGTATTCATCGTTTTTATTTCCCACCCCTGCCGAAAACGATGCATCGAGGTTTCACTGTAAACCATCATCATGAACCTTCAGATTTAAAGAATAGTATTTTTAATTTATGCATACAAATTTAAGAATTACACAATTATATAAAGAGATATGAGCAGTAAGTCTTCAAATCAAAAAATAATCATTATTTGCAAGAATATATATCCAGGAATCACATTCTAGCTCTTCAGCTCAGAGGCAGTTACAGCTGTGAAAGACTTTGCTTATGAAACTGAAGGAGAGCTTTTCTCCACATCCAGACAAACACACTGTAAAATTACAATGTAACGTACTCACCACACAGCAGCTATCTGTTGGAGCCATGACGGCAAATTACCCGTCATGATAACGAGAGGATCTTGAAGCTGTCGACTTGCTTTTGCAGCAACCTTGCTGTTCACAAAATCCTACAAATAATGAAATCTATGTCAAGTTGTTCCTATTTTCTTTATGGCTCAGCATCCTCATGCTTTGGTTAAGCAATGATGATTAATAATGGAGAAGTCATAACAAGGAAGTGTGATGAAGTGGAGACATAGCAGATTGTAACCCATTAATAAATACTGAAACAGTAAGCAGAGCCAACTCCCAAAATGTTGTGTATATTAAATATATCTCAGACAATGGACAATGTCCAATGTAATTTTTTCATAGTGAAAGACATGTTGCAGGGAAGAGAGAGACAAGAAATTCATACCTTTCTTGACAGGATTTATAGCACCATGCCATTACTTCTGACAGTGTAGGACACATCATGTGTGCCTTCCTCCAATTAAATGACAGAAACTGATTATTTGTTCCCAGAGGAAACAGCCGATAAAACATTAGCCTGATAAAACAAGATGAAGATTACGACGGCATGGTAAATGAGAATATAATGATGCGAGTTGTGTGTATGCTAAATATAACACTGAATAAACATTTTGCAGTTGTCACAATCTTTCAAAAATAGGGTAAGCTTCAAGAACACATTAAAAAAAAATCCGTGGCATAACAGCTCCAGAGAGCCAAAGCCGACTAGCTTGACTGCTGGCCTCACGTTCACATGCCTAAGCAGAGGTGAACGATCACTCGAACCACCGCACATTCCGTATCGCCGGTCCGAAGCATGATGCCTCAGACCACGCGGCTATGGTGCGGGACTACTGTAACCCATACTTACCTTAAATTTCATTTAGCTGTCAAGTGTCCAAAGGATTGAGCTCACTTGCACAGCAAAGGGCCATTCACTGGAATGATTTTTGATTGCGCATCCAGAAACCACCTGTGTACAGTGTTCACAGTATGAATATTTTTCCTCTGTTGTCCATTTGCATTGGAATCAATGCTGTTCACAATTTTCTCTCTGACTTTCAGAAATGCAGGCATTGTTGATGGGCTGATTCCATATTTTTGTGCAATGTAGCCTTTTTTCATTCCTCTGTCTCTTCTAACATGGATTGAAACTGCTTTGATTGCTGGATGCTGCTGTTGCTTACAGTGCAGTGACACCAGTGACTTTATAATCACTCCAAATCTGCAGCTACACATTTCTCAAAATTTGAAAATCCTCTCCGCACTCCTCCCACTTTACCAGTAACCATACATACCACATAAACACAGTGCTATAAACAGTTCCTTCCGGGACAGGCAGATACATCAGCTCAAAAGGTGCATTTACATTTGTTGGTTCTAGTTGCATGCCCATTGAACAGCTAGCCAAATAAAAAGTTTTAAGTATTTACAGTGTTGCCTTTCCTTTCAACTGAGTTCTGCAGAAGAGGGCAGTATTATCCATTACCCTCTACAAAGCATGAACATCCTTGCTAAGTTACTGTTACTTATATACAGTGAAACCTCTATCCATCGTTCCCGGAACTATCGTTTTCCCGGATGCATCGTCCGTTTTGTTCGGTCCCGGATACATCCCATATAAAATAATGTTACATTTTCCCGCTTCTATCGTTCCTCGAACTATCGTTTTATCGCATCGATCGTTCAAAAATCTTAGTCCCGGCCCACAATTTTCCCGCAATGATCGTTCCTGAGAATTTAAAATGCTGGGTTTAGAGATAAATTAATACCGAAAGACGCACAATGTTTTTGGAATAAACAGTAGCGGTAACCTGTTATGTCGCCCAACCAGCACAGATTCTTTTGGAATGAGGGGTCAGCGGTGCAGGGGTGATAGTTGGAGTGAATGGCGGTGCCCATTGTCAGAAATTTTACGATTTTAATTTGGGTGCACTCATATTTCGTTCCAGCGATGCCAGATGGCATGTGCAGTGTGAATTT
>NW_019059549.1:57354-75206 GCF_000696155.1 Zootermopsis nevadensis | reverse complement strand
AAATTTTTAATGCTTTCCCGCATCTATCGTTTTCCCGCATTCATCGTTTTTATTTCCCACCCCCGCCGAAAACGATGCATCGAGGTTTCACTGTAGTTGTCATTGTTAACTTACGTGTGATGCAAATATCAGTTTGAGTCGCATGGTTTGTAGGTCTGTATTCCAAACCTTTTATTATTATTCCCTTGGTATGTGTTCTTGGTCCCGCGCCGTAGCCACGCGGTCTGAGGCATCATGCTTTGGACCGGCGATACGGAATGCGCGCTGGTTCGGGTCTCGGGGGAGAAGAAATTTTCTCATGAGCTTTCGACCAGTGTATGGGACCGGTGCCAATCCAGCATCGCGAGGAAATTGGGGAGCTACAATGAGTAGTGTAATCCAGTCATGAAAACTAGCAATGGCTGGAGGTTCGTCGTACTGACCACACGTCACCCTATTCTGGTTGAATGATCGTTCACCTCTGCTTAGGCATGTGAACGTGAGGCCAGCAGCCAGCTAGTCGGCTTTGGCTCTCAGAGGGCTGTTACGCCATGGATTATTATTATGGTTTACAGTAAGTAAAGCTGTCCCACTATACGCCATGAAGACGCTTGGTATTGGCTCCATAAATGTTGAGAATGTTATGGCATCAGCCATTAACAATTTGTAGTGACGAACTGGATGTTGCGTCATGGAGAGAGTAGTAGACGAAGGATGTAAGCAAGCAATAATCTCCAAATGACATTCAACGTTGATGAAACAGCATTTTGCAAGTTAATGCCAAATAAGACACTGGTATTAAAGGGCAAAAGGTGCACATGTGGTAAAAAAGGAGATTACTGTTCTGTTCTGTCCTTGGTTAATGGAAAGTACAGAAGCCCACAAAGTTTAAAGAATTCCCATAATCTGCTTGTGAATATCACAATAATGCAATTGCTTGGATGACAAGTGAAGATTTCCAAGAATGGATTGTGTTATTGGAATGTCAAATGAAGGCGGAAAAGCAGAAAATTCTGCTTCTGATAACTATTCAGTGCATAATAATGTGCCATGACATGAAAAGAATGTTAAAAGTTATGTTCCTGCTGCCTAATTGTACTTCATGTGGCAGAAGTGCACTTCAGGTCATGGCTAATGCAACGAATGCTGGCTAACATTTCAATGGGTCGTGATGAAAACAAACGTTCTGGCGGCAACTAAGATGCTCAATGTGGCTTGAAAAACATTAAGTGCTGGTAGAATTGTGACAGAAGATGAATGCAGAAGTGATAGTGACACCGATATGAACAAATAGCAACATCTGGGCCAGAAACTAGATGTTGAGACAGTACTGGACAATGTAACAGAAACAGGGCAACTAACAATGATGTGACACTAGACAACAAGGAAGACAACGATGGCAACAATGAAAATTTTGATCCTAGCTCTGTGACCTTATTTCCCCATGAAGATTGCTGTCTTCTGGGTTGTTGCGCTGTGTAGTCTGGTCGATGTTAACCAACGTTTCAGAGGTCATACTGCCTCCGTCATCAGGGCTATGAATATTCATCGCCCTGATGACGGAGGCAGTATGACCTCTGAAACGTTGGTTAACATCGACCAGACTACACAGCGCAACAACCCAGAAGACAGCAATCTTCATGGGGAAATAAGGTCACAGAGCTAGGATCAAAATAGTTGTTATAATTACATGCAAGTAAAATGAAAATTATGCCTTTTTTTTACAGACAATTTATCCTTTTCTCAATATTATGCAGACATAATTTTTCCAAACCCAATCTAAAGTGTGAAATTAAATGCATATAACTTTCACACAATTTTTAATTAAAGAAGTGTGGAAATTGCAAGAATTAATGTGGTATTATATAAATAAGTAATTTTAACTAAACACAACCAAAATGAATGGCAATCAAACAATATTTCAATCTGTTAAGTCACTCCAAACATTCAACCTGAATAACCCCAAATTTTAAGGCAGAAAAGCTCATATTAAGCCACTCATTCCATTATACATACCTGCTGAGTCAGGATAGGTAAATACTCCACAGCAGGATAAAGTGTGCCCCAAAATCTGTTCAGCGCATGGAGCACTCGTAATAGGCACAGAACATCCAAAGAAGCATCTTGTATTGAAACTGTATCTGGAAGTTGCGGACTCAGAAAGGGTTGCAATGGTGACTGCTGTGATGGAACTATGCCTTCTGAAACACACAAATGCCTAATTAGATCACGTTCAAATTTCATGTATTATGTATTTTAAAAAAACATACATAACATTTCATCCTGTACAGTTAGTGTAATACTTCCTTTGCATACAAGTTAAAGACATTCATTTCAAGTGCAATTTTTCACGTCAAAATGTACATAAAGTACTTGTATTAAACTTCTGTATCAAGTGCTACAAAATGGAATGTGGCAATATTCTTATATACAATCAATCAAAGATTATTGAAAAGGGCCACTTTACTATAATTCACATTGAAAAAAGGTGTACTACAATTGGAAAAGTAATATATATATAAAAAGCATTTCAATAGTCAATGAAGGTACTGTCCACCGGCCACGAGAAAATCCCTGCGAGGGAAGTCGGTTCTGTGCAGTGCAGGGGGAATGTTTACTATCAGGTGGACTAGAGGGCTGCTATTGGTGGGAAGTGTGACACGTCAGAGAGTTACACTGCTACAAACAGACTGAAAACAACAAGTAGTTAAGAGTAGCGTGTAGTGAGTCCAACTCTAATGTGTTCTGTGGGTGTTGCGATAATATTCTAGATTAAATCACTGTGCCACTGTGAGGTAACGTTAAAGCTATACCCATTAGAACACAAAAAAGCCTGTCGTCTGTTGTTCATTCAGTGGTTGTGGAACGAATGCTTTTAGGATGGGTCGTCACTCACCGCGAAATCTTGCGCATGCGCGTATATCGAATTCCTAGCAGGGCTTTTCTCTGGTCTGTGGATTGTAAAGTCTGATGTTTCCTAACAGAGTTAAGTGCATGAACTTCCCAACATTTTTAATCAGAGTAAAATGTGGCACAAATTAAAACCCTGATTATGTCAACCAAACTAAACTTGAATCATGACAGTGAAAGGTGAATAATAATAATAATAAAAAATCATGGCATAAGGAATCACACAGTTCATATAAAATCCTGAAATATTTGTGTAACCAATTCAAGGCCAGTATTTGATGACAACAGTCACGTGTGTCAGTTAATATCAAGACTCACGGACCCAGGCTCTTGAATGTTATGACAGAGTACAAGAAAGAAAGCAGTTACCATTCCAGAGGTCATCCCCCTTGCGACTACGGGAGTTAAGCTTCGTGCTGGTGCCCTTGCCTTTCCGACCAGGTGTACAGCTGGATCCTGGTTTGCTACTAACACTGCACTCCTCTTCAGGAACTGGCCTGCAACAAAGGAATTAAATTAAATGCCCAGAACTTCTGTTTGTCTTGTAAATATGTAACAAAAATGAAAAGGTGGAATCCATACCAGAATATACACAGGCATTCTTTGCAAATTCTGAATTATTAATAAAATATTATCTCAGTTATCTTTAGTTTCAAACTATACAAATCACATGGCATGACATGTCATAAAGTGCTTTGCTTCTTTGTATCCTACTGGACTCTTACGCATGAGGTCACAGAATTAAATCTTGGCCAAGTCAAATTTATTTTTCTTTCATACAGCTGCTATGTTGTTATTATCCATAATCCATGGTGTAACAGCCCTCTGAGAATTATTCCAAAGTTTTGTTTTTTCTAAAAATTTTGTATCATACATCACTGCAAGGTCCTACTGAAATTGGCACTAGTGTCGACCCCGCCTCAAGTTTGTTTGCTTGCCATGTTGGTATAACCGACTGTAGAACACTGAAAAGCATTTTTTTACTATAGTCTGCAATGGCATAAAATAAATACCAAATGTCATCCAAATCCATTCAGTGATCCTCAAGCTAATCATGCTGTCATGATCCACTCAAAATGCATTCATTTCATTCACATTATGCAAAAAAAATGCATAAGAACAACAACCCAAAATAGCTTTCACGCCATCAGAAAACAGCAGGTACAATAAATGATACAATTCAAATTCAAAACAAGTATCCACTTGATGATGATGATCTGGGTTTTGGTGCTAAGTAGACTCATAAGTAGATGCTAATTAATGTTTTGGAGAAACATATTGTCTCCATCTTCAGGCATAAAGTACAAAACCTTGGCATGTACCAATGAGTCTACATGATGCAAAAACTCATCCTAACAGCTGTGACAACCTAAAATCTCAAAAGTATCCACTAAAGTAAAGAACATACAAACTTTAGTATTCTCTTGGTTTCATTTTCAGAACAGCTGAATTTTCTTTTTCTGTATTCATCTACTCACTTTTAGAAACCTTATGTCATAACAGACAACACAATTTTATCTTATTCTATATGAAAATTAATTACTTACTTATAGTATATGGTATGAGTTTGGACCCAAACACCAGAGTTGCCTAATGGAGCTTCATTGTCGGTATCAGTCTCTGATTGGTCGTTACCTGCTGAGCTGAACTGGCGCACAGCTTGGTACACAGTCATATTATATGGGAGGGGCTGATCCCCTATAAGGAACTGCAACCTGTGACGAGCTGTGCCCTGGCTTATCACGACAGCAGCCTGATAACAAGAGCTGTATTAGTTGTTTATAACGTGTAAATACAAAGTGCCTGCAACATCAGTCTTACAATTGAGGTGCGTCAGTATCTTTTATATTATTTTGCATTATTTTTATTGGTAGAAACTCTGAAGAAATTAGTTTAGGAAATAAGACACTGATACTTCTCACAATTCTATCTGACCAAGTAAAAATTTTCAGTTTGTAATTAAATGCAACCAATTAACTCACAAGTGTATCATCTATGTCCTCTTCACTATTGTCATCGTCAGAATCCCCCGAGTCTTTATCTTTGAGCCGGCCATAACCTCTTACAACAAGATAGCGCTCAATAGCCTGGACTAAAGCCAGAGGGTCAATTTTCACTGTCCCTCCTTTCCACTGCTTTAGGTTTGTACAGTCTGGATGCCGTTGTAAGTTGCACTGTAACAATTATGTAAATCTCATTTAAGCTGTCAGAAACAAACAAAGAAATATGGCAAATATAAAATGTCAGTGTGTATAAACATGAAAAAGTATGTTGAAAAATTTGATAACGGCCAGGCTGACTAAATTTTATCATACAACTTTAACTTATTCAACACTGAAATAAAGTAAAAAAATTACACTCTGAGAAAATGTTTGTATCATATTTACCTGAATACAGAACCCCTTACTGCCAGGGGTATTTCATTATTACTAACTTTGTACTTTTTGGGTACATTTGCACAATTGTTTTACTGGCTATGTGAAAATGTACAAGAATTTTAACCCATAAAAATGTCTGTGAGGCTGCAAATGTAACCATCACACATGTAGAACAGGGCTATGAACCCAAAGACATGCAAATGCTTGAAAGTCTGAACAAGGTGTTGTATATGTATAGTAATATAATATTGGTATATCGGAATAATTGCTAGTTGCAGCATAAGAAATTTAATTAAGCCTTGTATGTGAACACTGTTTTGTAACTCGGACTTTCACCAATGCTATCCCCATCTGATAATTGGGTTGCTTTTAAAGGAAACGGTGACACTGTGACGCTGTCACCCCACAATCATTTCAAAATAAGCATCAGCTAAAGTCCGGGAGTGAGGCAAGTGTCAGACAGAGGACAGACTCACAAAAACTTTAAAACCTTCTAGAACAATCCTATCGGTACAGAATACAAAGTTCACATATTTTACCCGGGATACGCCCTTGCTGACCAATATACACATACACCAGCAAGAGCATTACCAAACGCTTTTGATCTGTTACGAGTCAGTCTTCACGACGGCACTTCAGTCAGAGTCGGCCACTGTGAGAGCCTTATGCAGCAACCTAGTATATTCATTACTATTTACTAGTAATAAAGCCTTGTACGAGTCAACTCTCAGCATCAGTGACGAATAACCAATCAACTGAAATCCGCTCGACCAACGTTATTCGAACCCACACTGTACTTACACGGTTTTCCCGTGTCGGGTACACAACAAAGGGCTCAATACACAACACTACACTTCAAACAGCGAAATCTTGTACTACACTCTTTGTGCTGTGCAGAAAACTTGACAATGCATGCGTTCCCTCTTTTGAGAAGCGTCCACTATGACTGTCAGTTGGCTGGTTTTGTGGGGGTGGACCATGATAAGGCAACATACAGCTGTCCGAAAATTTATAACACTCTAGACCCATAAAATTTTCAACACTGCATTTCAAAGAACAATGGAAAATAGAAACAAGAATTAGGACTTGGAATGTCCGAGTCTCCACAGGCCAGGTTAATTGAGAACAGTAGTATAGAAATCAGTAAATTAATTTAGATTTAGGGGAGCACAGGTCAGATGGGTCAAAAATGGCACTGAACCAGCAAACCAATTACATATCTTTATACAAGAAAGGGAATGCTAACCATAACTTAGAGACAGATCTTCTCGTATATGGAGAAATAACAGTTAAGCGGGTAGAATTTGTTAGTCTGTTAGTGACAGGATGTACATAATATAAACAGGTTCATGGTGTGATATTGCTCTGAATGTGGACACTCTAACTGATGATAAAAGGATTTCACAAGCCACAACTTTTACAAGGAACCAGAATGTGCATTGTGTGATCACTTCTCTATTTACCGTGTGAAAATTAAGGTCAAGTTTCAATGCAGAAGAGATTTTCAAACTGAAAACTGGCAAAGATAGTTTACATAAAATCAGTGATGATAAGGAGAGAGCAGAGAACTTTTATCATATATATAAAAAGTCCAGAATACATTTCCACACAGCAGAATTAAAAATGCACTTCTAACATGACACAATCCTAAATTATATCTGAACAGATAAAATATCGCACTCAGAAGTATAATAAGAAGGGAATTTCTGACTTGCTGAGCAACCATTCAGTTATCAAGAAGGACTCTGTTGCATGGCATATGTCACATGAAATCAAGAAATGATTATCTGAGCCTACAACTGATACGTATGCTACAAATGACTGTTAACTGTTTATTTCACAGGCATAATGACCTTGAAGTTTACACAGTTAAACAAAAACAATTTGACCATGTTACAAAACACAGCAGCTACCACCTACATTATGGATAACTATTTAGTAATATTATGAGCCAGGATATCTCAGTCAGTATAGTGACTAGCTACGGGCTGGACGACCGGGTTCGATCCCCGACGGGGGGGCAGAGGATTTTTCCTCTAGCCTCTGCGTCCAGACCGGCTCTGAGACCCACCCAGCCTCCTCTACAATGGGTACCGGGGTCCTTTCCTGGGGGTAAAGCTGGCCGGGGTATGATGCTGACCACTCACCCCCATCTAGTGCTGAGGTCAAGAGAGGAGCTATACCTCCTCTCACCCCAAGCGCCTGTATGGCACGTAGCGGGACAACTTTACCTAGTAATATTGGTTATACAGTGTCATGTAACATGATACTGTCTGGTATGCAAATATAAGATAATGCTTGATTTTTTAAATTGTAAGGCAGAAATGAAAAACCACCACACACCTGGATAAATATGGTACAATTTCAGGTGGTGATTAGATTTGATTATGGAACTTCATTCCTCAAACCTCATATATACCATGCCTACTTTGTTCATTGTAATTATAACTTTATTCTATCGCGAACTTTCCACAACGTCTCAGCTTGCTGTGTGGGGATGTGACCTGCTTGTTATACTTTGTTGCAGATGAGATCTGCAAAAATTTCTTTTTCTCCAAATACTTGTCATACAAAACAGATAGTACCTTGAGCTGATGTGTGTTGAAGAACTTGAGTGCACTGGTTCCACCACCTCTTCCTGTGCCAGTCCCGGCTGGCAGGTCGTGAACTTTCACAGGGAACTGTTCCAACTGTGAAACACAGCCACTCAACTTGGCAACAAGAGCTGACATGGATGCAGGATTCCAACCTGAAGGCTGGCCACAGAAGTCAGGGGCCAACTAGAAACAAATTACGACATACACTTGGACAGGAATTTCATAAACACTTTTAAATGCCAAGAACACCTAGACCAGTGGTTCTCAGGATTTTCTTGGTTCTGAAACCCTGTAAAAATCTAACAAAAATTTGATAATCTACAGAATCCTTAATACTGCTCCCCATGTTTTTATTTCTGAAGTATGTTTGTTGCTAATTATAATGGCTATATAATCTACAGTGTACAGTATCAGATAGGTCACACAATTTAATTCAGATTTGAATATCACTCAGAAGAGGTTGACAGCAAACTCCTGGGGTTTTCAAATCCCACACTTTAAAAAACCACAAAACAGACTGTACATTTTTTACACAGCATTACATATGTAACTGATGTATACAGTGAAGCTTTCGTGACAACTGAAGTTGATGAAAGACTCTTGGGTTACAAGCTGCATCAGGTAAATAGTGAATGGTGAATAAACCATTTCTTCTGCCAACATTTTGAGAACGATCTCTGCTCTCATCCTCAGGGCTGCTGCGTAACAAATCTGATCCTTTGTAGAGCGCTCGCCGATGGGAACTTCTCAGAAGATACGGTTTACAGTGAAACCTCAATGCATCGTTTTTGGCGGGGGTGGGAAATAAAAATGATGAATACGGGAAAACGATAGTTGCGGAAATGCATTAAATTTTTTTTAAAAAAAATGTTTCTCTTTCAAAGTTACTTCTTCTTTTTACCAAAAACGTCTTCAATGGACAACTGGTTTGTCGAAACTTTACGTTTTATGCCAAACAGAGCCCTTTCCACGTTCAAAATATTTTTCCTCATCACGTTCACTAATATTATGCGCATAAAAGAACGACTTCACTTTTGCCAATGCAGCATGTGCTTCGGCAAAACTCGGAACAGCTTTGGGCTCGCATTCATAGTCTTCCTCTTCCTCACCCTTCGCAAACAATATCAGGAAGAATGGAAATACTATTACTGCCGAACTCAACGTAGCTGTAGAAGACACGAGATGATCCAGAAGAATGAAAAGTGTCGCCCGCCTTTCCTTTGTACTTATAATAAAAGCATTTTTGAAGAAATTCACACTGCACATGCCATGTGGCATCGCTGGAACGAAATATGAATGCACCCTAATTAAACTCGTGAAATTTCTGACAATTTCCAACTATCACCCCTGTACCCCTGCCCCTTCATTCCAAAGACTGTGCTGGTTGGGCGACATAACAGGTTACCACTACTGTGTATTCCAAAAACATTGTGCGTCTTTCGGTATTAATTTATCTCAAAACCCAGCATTTTAAATTCTAAAAATATCGCGTAAATTTCGTTATAATTTCTCAGAAACGATCATTGCGGGAAAGTTGTGGGCCAGGACTAAGATTTTTGAACGATCGATGCGATAAAATGATAGTTCGAGGAACGATAGAAGCGGGAAAATGTAACATTATTTTATACGGGATGTATCTGGGACCGAACAAAACGGACGATGCATCCGGGAAAACGATAGTTCGGGGAACGATGGATAGAGGTTTCACTGTATTTACCATTCAGCCACCTGACGCGGCTTGTAACCCGAGAGTCTTTCATCATGTAACTGATGTAACACAGAATGATGTACATAAAGCAAACCACTTGCAAATGTATATTAGATTACCACCTAGCCAGAAAAATTCATACCATAATCACTGGCATATTACTGAAATATTCACAATCACTCAACACCGAAGAACTTTTCCCATACAAATAAACTTACTGGGCATCCAGAAAACACATGAAGAAAAGTACGAAGTCGTTGATCCCGAGATCCCATGACTGGACTGTCAGCTTGTGTGACATACTGAAGAATGGCCTGAATCAGTCCACTGTGGTTTACTTCAAATGGTGAGATATCAGATTCCATTACTATGCTGCGCAGCTCTTCCAGGGCTTCCAGGCCTTCAGTAGGCTGAAACGGCAGTAATGCGTTAGTTCTATCATTACTGCTACAGATAATATACAAATAGCAAAACTCCATTTACTGCTCCTCAATTTAAGGTTTTCCACTATTCAGTGTTTATATCTATTATTCCTAATTTCAATTATGTGCATTTGGTATATTTGGAAGCTATGGAGTTCGGACTATACTGAGATATAAAGCAAGACAATATAGAGCAAAATCGAAAGACAGAAAGAACTGAAGCAGAATGCACTGTTATTCCAGAGGAGATAATTGTATCAGCTGTCATGTTATCTCTGAACTTGTTTCGAAGTTTGGCATTTCATCAAGTACTGAGATTTTAGGTTTTCATGGCAGTGAGTATGGGTTGTCGCACCATGCAGTTTGTGACTTCTCACATGACACTGATGACATTTTCAGCCAATGTTCTTTTTCCAGCAAACAAGGTAGACAGTGTCATAGGTAGGCAGGTAGGTACGTAGGTGAAGATGAAATAATTGATGACCATTGAACAATGTCACATGGCACCTCTGGATGACAATTTACCCTTTAATGCACATCATGGGAAAGATATTTGGAACATTTGTTTCACTGTTTTTTTGGGTCACTTGGCTGGTGAACAGAAGGTTTAAAAACAAAGATCTTACTTCATGCTATTTATCCCCATGATAATTACAAAGAAGAAGTATTGCCCTAACTGCTTTAATATTTCTAAACTGTAGAGTGTAATGTGTGTAACTAGAGGCATTTCGAGATAAAGTTAAAAAGTATGTATTTCAGTTATTTCCAGATGGGAACGTGTCAGAATGTGCACTTTAACAAACTACATAAATTCTCAGTAATTGAGTCTGCAGTGAAACTGATAACGCAATGAAAATGCCCCTAGGTCTATCCGAAAGCAGAATAAATATTGTATATAGCAAGATCTTGTTGAACAGAAAAATATATGAATATCCTTAGTTTTATGAGTTCATGAACTCACATCTATGGGAAATAAATTATTCTTTAACACTTTACCACATTTTCCTTGTTTCACTAAACTATATTAATTCATGTTTACCTGTTCTTGAAGCTTATGTATTGCCTGAGTGAGCCTGGACAGAACATTCATGGCAGGATGAGGTGGGCCATTGCTTTCAGATACAGAATAGGCTTCTACAAATCGAGAAGCCTGTTCCCGAACCCAATTTCGAGCCTTTTCTTTGTTGCCAGCTGTTAGGTTTGGATTGCTTGAAGACTTTGACATGGAAGACTCCTTAAAAAAAATTACATTAAGTCTCAGAAAATGACAATGAAGTATGATAATGTAACTTCAAAATTGTCTGTTACGAACTTAAGCCATTGTAAAATCATCACGTATTAGGAAACCATAATCAGTTTGAGTTCATATCTAAGAAGTCAGGAGAAAAGGATCTACCATCAACAATATTTATACACAACGAAAACCTGAAACGGTTGAAGAGACTTTCACAGAGATTGAAATTAGCAGCAAATTGTAAACTGAAAAAGACACAATTTGCCAAGAAAATTAATCATGAATACAGATAGGTCAAGTTCAGGTGCAGGAGCTTCTTTCGAACACAGAAGTGAGATAGAAACAGAAATCCAATGACAACAAAGAGGAGTGTTGTATACCACAAGTAGAACAAGAGCAAGGACACAGTGTTTTCATGCCGTATGTGGAGGAATGCGAAGCTGAACCATTAAGGTAAAATCTTTTAGATTTCTAAAATGCAGAGTATATGATAAATAATTTGTTTAATTTATGAAAGACTCTCAGGTTACAAGCTGCGTCAGGTGGCTGAATGGTGAATAAACCATTCGGCCACCTGACACAGCTTGTAACCCGAGTCTTTCACCAACTTTGGACACTGCAAAAGCTTCATTTAACTTGTTTAACTTTCTTTGAAAGCTGTCAATTACTAGTGAAGTCATGCCTTGCTGAGTAAAACCTAATAAAAATGAAAGTTAAATATCCAGATAGAAAATCCTCCCACAGCACAGTGAATGAAACTTGAGATCCCAAAATAGGTGGAGAATTTCTTTACCACCTGAGCAACAATTAGCTTATCCCAATGAACGCTACATGGTGTAGGTTTCTTGTCATGAACAATGATACGGTGGACACAATTTCTGAAGTTGCATTTTATTCACAAACATGATATCAAGACGCAGTTACCAATACCTTGTGGAAAGGCCTGTCAGTAAGACCTGAACCACCACTGTTCAAGCTTCTTCCCCAGCGAGCAGGATTTAGGCTGGCTAAGAAGCTTGTTGTTTTTGACGTGGCACCGGCAAATCGAGATCTGGCTGAGCTGGTTCCACTGGCACCTGTTGGTGTTGATCGTCCAGAGCTGCCTAGTGACGTAGCTGAAATCACCACAAACAATCCAAAAACTCAACATTCACTTCACTCGAAATAAAAATTCTACTTATTACCTACTGTATGTATGTACTGCACCTCTTGTTTTCTTTGATCCACCCATCCCTAGGGCTACCCATGAAGAAAACTTCAATCCACATTCCCTATCTTAACTTTAATCTTCCTATATTCCTTGATTTTATTGTCTTCCTCCTTTTCCTTCTCTTGCTTGCCCTCATCAGCAAGTTTCACGGCAGTTCCCAACAACTTGTGGGCCTGTACTATACGTATCAAGAGGCCATTAAGTAGGTTCTTCAACTTAAGAATCTCTGATAAAATCTACATGGCTAACCTAACCTAATTCATATTTTTTACAAGTAACTGTAATACTTTATGAAACAAAAAACTCTTCTAAAATATGTAATTTATGCTAATAAAATTGTCTACAACAGATAAGCCCAGTGTAGCACTACTGTGCCAGTGGATCGAGACATCACGGCAGCAGATCCCTCCAGAAGTAAGAGTCAAAGATAAACATGCTATTTCAATTTTTCAACACTACTGAATATGTACAAGTTTAATTACAATTGTGATATAAATAATAATATACAATAAACTTATTTCTTGATTATGGGGAAAATTTTTATCTCTCGAAAACAAGAAGTCATAACCCTTATCCTAAATGGTGTAAACTCTCATAATATCTACTTCATTCTATCTTCCTTGGCTGTTTAAATCACGCACTTGTCTCCACATTCTACAATAAAATACCTTTGGAGAAGAAATCTTGCATCACTGATGATGACAGGCTGTTGTCAGAGTCTTGCCTAGTCTTACGATTTGAAGTGACAGCCCTCTTAGGGGTGCGTTTCCGTTTCAACACATCAGTCAAGCGTCTAGAAACAACGCAACAGAAAAATTATTACTGTACTCTAGTTCATGATTACACATGTATAAACCCTCAAATAATTTTTAGACCTAAAAGCACATTCTTGCAAAATTCATAGGTTTACCTCCATCATTAGTAACTTATCTGACTTCTTATGTAATAAATGTTTCATCTGTACGTGGACGAGATATGACCATTGGAATGTGAGATACCACAGTTTAATGTACAGTGATCAGCAAATGAAGACTCACAGCTGTGATGGGCTGGGTGACCGGATGTCTTCTCCTACTATTCCTAAGTCCGGCTGCTGGGTAAATCGCCTGGGCTCGGGGCTGGCTGGAGAAAGGCTTGGAGTTGGTATAGTTGTGAACACCAGCCCACTACCACTATTACCAACATTTGATGCTGGTGAAAGCAAACATACTGAGTCTTATTTTATTACATCAATAATTCATCACAGCATAGGCTGTCAATTACAGACCTATCGCCAACAAGCCTTTTAACATTTTTACTTGCAAAAGTTTACAACTCAGGAACATGATCTAAAGATATTAACAAGAAAATAAATAAGTAAATACAATGAAACAAATGAGGTGGAAAGAGCTAGGAGTTGAAGGAGACTGGATTTTGTTGGCCCAGGACAGGGACCGGTGGAGGGCTTTGGTTAATTCTGTGATGGACCTTCGGGTTCAGTTGGTTGGTTAGTTAGAGGTGGAGAGCAGCTTTCATTTGACCCAAAATAGTGATTCTAAGAAAGTACAATATATATCACATTTCAATTATTTGGAATAAAAGTTGGTATCTTATAAAAATGTCAATGGCGATAAAAATAAAAGTACTTATAACTGTTTACACAACAAAGTATTAATCATATATTATTGACCATCTTCTGGTGGCATGCAAATATGGGATAAAAATTTAACTGAATTACTAAGTTAAGGGCATATGAAGTGCTACAAGCACAGATTTTGCAACATGTGAGCGCATAATTTATTCTCTCATTTACTTTTAATTTTCAGCCTGTGGCATTTTCACTAAACAGCATAAAAAACCATATGTTTAGTGTCATTTTGCTTGCAACCTACCTAACACAATGCTGCCATTTGGGCTGCTATTACGTGACACAACTCCTATCTGGTTGACATTCCCCACAGCTTGGACAGATGAAGACAACCCAGTTGTTATCCCACCAGAGCTTGCTACAGATATGCTACAAGCTGATGATGATGGGCCTGGCTGTGAACAGTTCAGCTCCTGTTGCTTAACTGATGTACTGGAATCACTGCTTTTTGGTGGAGACATGCCCAGGGGAATGTCTGGGCTGGCCAACTTCTTGATTTGGTGCATCACACCTAAGGAAAAATAAGTGCTGCTCATTTCCTTTCTCAATATAAAAGCACCTCATAGCGGGAGTAAAAATAATGAATACAATGAGTAAGCAGAATATCTCAATTAAGGGTTTCACAGGCACATAAATTAATTCAATCCACTTCAGTACTTAACAGTGATTATCTAAAAAGAAGTCATAAGAAAATATGTATAAAAAACTCTATATTAAAAAATACATCTCTTGTCTGAAACATATTTCAATCTAGCAAACATTAACTAAATAAATGTGCATAAAAGCTTTCATGCCAACTTGTTCCAAAAATCAATTTCATACCTAGAATTCTTTTGAAAAAATAAAATAAAATCCACACTTATGCTGAGTACTAAGTTTATCTGAATAAATTTAACATTAGGTATGTATACATTTTATCTTTGCAATTCTAAATTATAATCACAGTAATGTCAGAGACGCACAAATTACTTAGCTCAAAGCAGGGGCATACATGCATCATTTTTTTAAAAAGTGCCCAATCATTGCCTCACATTTTCAAATTTGACCATGATAAGTTACATTGTAAGATTTGAGGTTTTCACAGCGGTGAGTATGAAGATTTATGTCTTTTGGGTTGTTGCGCTGTGTAGTCTGGTCGATGTTTACCAACGTTTCAGAGGTCATACTGCCGCCCTGATGACGGAGGCAGTATGACCTCTGAAACGTTGGTGAACATCGACCAGACTACACAGCGCAACAACCCAGAAGACGGAAATCTTCATAAGTTACATTATTTGATGCCAAATTACTTTGGGGGGGGGGAAGAAAAAAGAAGAAGAAGAATGGAACTGAAGCAATTGTGTACTGTACAAACTGAATGGGTAAGTATTTGTTAAATCATGACTTCACACATCAGAAGAGTAGGCATGCCTGTCATGTGAGAGACAAATCAAGGCAGGATAATAAGTTACTTATCAACACAGTATGAGCTACACATGGTATTAGAATAATAATAACTGTATGAGAAGTTCATGAAGCCAGGACTTGAAATATAAAAGATTATGAGCCAGCATTAGCTTTCGATATGTTTGTAAAAAATTAGTAGGCCCCGAAACCAACAATTTTAACACATAATGAATTAACACTAACTGAACATTCACTCAACCCATTTGTGAATACCTTATTTGGTCCACAGTGTCAAAAAAATTATTAATTTTCAATAGGATACATTGCAGTTACATACAAAACAGCACAAAATGTTTGATGCAAATAGGATTGTTCATCAAAGAAGTTATGAATCTGGATTACAGAAGTTCAAGAAATCCCTCACCAGGTCAACCTCTTCACATCATATATTCTGTAAGACTGTTGTGGCAATATGACTCCAACAATTCAGAAGACAAACCCAGTAACACGGAACAAACATGAGAACTTGCCTTCTCTACGAAAGTGGACTCCAAACACCTCTGGCAACTTCTGCATAAGAATTTCTGCCATCTGTAGGGCACCAACAACAATCCGTAGGTCCTGAGATGCCATCATTCCTGCAATATGACTTGAAACCACTTGATTCTTCAGTACCTCCTGTAGAAAATTAAAATATATCAAATACTCATACTGTCAAGTATTACGTACATAAAATAAAATCTTCTCGGGCAATCAGCCGCGTCAGCTGGTCACCGTAGTAATCCGACGTTTCGGGAACAAACTCTGTCCCCATCTTCAGGGTTCTGATGTGACTGGATCCTCGGAAGTCGCCTGTGTAACTGCCTGCTCGGGACCAGTGCTCATGTCTGGACCGAGGCCCAAGGAGCTAGGGGGCGGAGTCAAGCACTCGGTTTGTTTCTGTCTGCTTACTTCCTGGCATTCCCCCAACATTCCTGAGCATGTTTGTCACCAGATACCATGCTCGGCTCAAGGTGAAATATCAAGTGATGAACATGCTCAGGAATGTTGGGGGAATGCCAGGAAGTAAGCAGACAGAAACAAACCGAGTGCTTGACTCCGCCCCCTAGCTCCTTGGGCCTCGGTCCAGACATGAGCACTGGTCCCGAGCAGGCAGTTACACAGGCGACTTCCAAGGATCCAGTCACATCAGAACCCTGAAGATGGGTACAGAGTTTGTTCCCGAAACGTTGGTATACTACGGTAACCAGCTAACGCGGCTGATTGCCCAAGAAGATTTTATAGATTGTACTTGTCGCGAAAGTCTCAAATCCTATATTATGTACATACAACACACTCATCATATCTACAGCATGATAGCAGTTACTGGTTATTGCCTGATTTTTGCATGTTGCTTTGAAATGCACAAGCGACGGAATAACAGCAGCCAATGACGAGACGTGTTATCTTTCGCTAAAAAGCATAACACAGCATGGCTACAACAGATCAGACTTACAGTATTCTTAATGCAGGGAATAACAGATGCTTTGATGAGGGTGCTGCTATCTTTCACTAAACTAAATGGAAAAATGTCTATGGTAAATGAGCAACACCATTATTGACAGATAATTTATTACTGTGTAATTCTAAAATAAATACAAGAAAGTCAACTGTTACAATGGAAAATATAAAAAAGTAACCGCTATAGCAAATTTCTGTCACACAAGGGAGTTAATTAGTAAACAAATGTCAAATAAAACCTAGCAACTGAAAAAGCATATTTTATATTCCTCGTTTTTCCATTCATCACATTACTGCTTTGCTTGTATCATAATATAAAAAGTTCAAAATGGCCATAAACTTTGCATAAATGTGAAGCAAAGAGCAATTAAGTAGGGTTATGGCATCAATGTTTTCTTTTTAAGGAGTCCCACTACATGCCTCATAGGTGACCCAAAGTTTCAGAACGAGTAATCTGGGAGTAAATGTAAAAGTAACTACATACATGTTCATACCATGGCACCAGAATGCAAGACAAAATTATAATATTTAGTTGAACATTCTTAAAAAATGTACAAGTTAAAAAAATAATTGGAGAATGTGTGCTATCATTTAATTCAGAAGTGTAACTGCCTGCTCGGGACCAGTGCAAATAGTTACACAGGCGACTTCCGAGGATCCAGTCAGATCAGAACCCTGAAGATGGGGACAGAGCTTCCTCCCTAGAATCGCGAAGGTCCCGGCTAGCCTCCGAATAAAAGTGAAATGTAAAGTTTTCTTCCTATGTTGCATTTACAGAGACAAAACTTGGAATCAATTGATGAGAGGGATGGGTAGAAATTACGCAGACTGTTCTATCTGATAGCAAAGGAATAATTCCACAGATTTGTTGTCTCATTAGGTTAGAACTGTTATCTCCATT
>NW_019059549.1:21099-53171 GCF_000696155.1 Zootermopsis nevadensis | reverse complement strand
ATAGAAGAGTACACTTGAAACAGTAAGCAC
The DNA here is from genome assembly GCF_000696155.1 of Zootermopsis nevadensis. The sequence goes on along the minus strand of NW_019059549.1, from coordinate 53,141 downwards.
TCAAAGCATATTTATCAAACACAGTATTCAAAATAAACTGGATTATCACAAATAAACTGCTTTAGGCTTTTAGGAATGTATTATTACATAACCCTAACCTTACCAACAGAAATATTTAGATTGGTGCAGTGACTTGCAGCTAAATCTTATGACCACTGTTGCGCATGAGCACATACTTCTGCCACTTGGCATTCTTTATGAGACATGCTTTGGGGAAACTGCCATAAATACACAATGCAACTTCAATAAAATGAGAATTTATAGAATTTTGAATTATGCTCTTCCTAACAGGTGCTCATAATATCCAAACATAATTAAATATATAACTTCTGAGAATAAATGCACTGCCTTGAATAGAACTTAGCGTGACAGATGTGAAACACAAAGAAATTGAAATCAAACCAACTCTTACATACAAAAACTGCAATGTAGGCTGTGTATGTCACTGATTTTCCATCACAGAGAACAAGTGATATATAATTCTGAAGACAATCCATACCACCTTTCTACTTCACTCTTTAATGACCCACTGACTTCACAGACACATATTTTTTACTCGGAGCTCTGTACTGAAGTTTATGCACTTCCACTTTCTTGTCATAATTAGGGCCAAACACAGACAACACAAAGCACAACCCCAGAATAATTTTTGAGTCCCGTTCACTAGCCTAGTGGCAAAACGCAACAAAAATTTTCAGACTCCTTTGCTATGATGTGCACCAGAACGCAAATGGAGCATCAGCCACTAAGTGTCAGCAGCACCTGCTACATTGCGACAGAAGGCACTTCAGGTACAGCCACATGCCTGACCTAATCATCTAAACACGTACATCACCAGAAGCAAGTTTCATATCTACCTTCCTTGAAATGACAATGTCATATTTCTGGAACATTCCCAACACTCCAGCCAAAGTTTGCTGTTGTCAGGTTACCATGCAGACAGCCATAGTGAGCATAGAAATATCACTCCCGTTACCCTGTTTATAGTAAAGTTACTGGCATCAAGTCAAAGAGCAACATGACTGATTTGCTGGTGGCAGGTAAAGTGATATAATTCCAAAAATTACCGAAGTAAAATTGATGCTTTGTGGCCTATACTTAACATCACCCGTAATCTAGCAAAACTATCAATTCTGCTTTAAGTTCATGTGTATATCGTATAATCGCATTTCTATACATTTTTGAAAAAATTAATGAACATGATTTGTTAGAACTTTCTAAAAATTATTTATCATGTCCTGAACTCTTAAGACTTATACCACTGGCACCACTGACATGACATGTGAAGCAACCAAAAGAACTGGTGTAGATGGAAATAGGATGTTAAGTGGTTTCTGTACTGTGGTAGAGGATTTCATGTTATGGGCATTTTTCACCATCTAAAATTTGGAGAGGGAGGGCTATCAGCTACAAGAGGTCAGATACAGTAGAAGCACATACTCTTTAAAATAAATGCACAAACCTTTTCAGCTAATAACTATGCATGAAAGAAAGTTACAAATATAAATATATGCAATTATTTGTTCTTAATAAATAGTGTGAGTTTTATTTTTATTTTGAACATTTGATTCCATGTAAGAATATCTTGAAGGCAGTGACTAAAACAGTGATTTACTTCTTGTGTATTCATTTATTTTGATCATTTCTGTTTTATTAGTATCAAATTACGTTCCTATAGGCAATAGAAACCTGGCGAGAATACTAATGTTTTCACAATTGTCGCTGGTACTTATGAAGCACCACATCATGAAGACGTATGGTATATTGGAGTTATATCACCACTCTTTCTTAACCTTGCCACTAGATACAAGTGGTGGTCAGCTTCATGTTCTGCTTTCAAAATTAGCAGTAAGGCCATCATATGTGAATGGCCACACATCTTAGCGAAGAGGGGTTCAAGGTGACCGTTAACTCCAACTCTCAAACATTCTGGTACAAGCCATATAATCCAGAAACAGATTCTCTTCTTAAATATGAAGAGACACATAGGGTGGATCAATGATACCTTTACAGTTACAAATAATTTTGGAAGAAACGCTGCAAGTATAGTCACCGGAAATAGTTATGAAAAAAGTCATGCTTCAATAATAATCACCTGCTATGATGGTGCTAAAAGAAAGCTCTCATTTTATGCAGCACTTTCAATATGTGTAAAAATTACAAACTGACAGTGCCCAATACTGATCTCAATATAATGAAGTTCCCATAAGCTGTGCCCATTCTACCATGGTTCACTGCAGCCACAAAAGCATAACATGAACCTGCACAAAATAACCTTACATTCAACAGTGCACATAATATGAAAGCAACAGCATATTTGCCAACACAGAAAGCTGCACTGTAGATTTCATGTTCATATAACATTACATAACAAGAATCATATATACTAAAGGAAAACAGCAAAAAATATGTATAAAAAAATTCAATAAACATTTGTAATAAGTCTTAACAGAGAATGGAACAGATAACAGCTACATAAAGCAGTTTACAACATGACGTCACCCATGTGAGCTCCTGCAGAGCCACAGCAATACTGTGTTTTTATTAATCCAAATTGATTGTATTAAAATGCAACTGTCAATAAATATAGAGTAAGAACAAAAGAACTTTACACTTTTAAAATAATACAAAAAACAAATGTAGTGTACCTAGAACTTCACACCGACACCAGTTGACAGAAGACCTCTAGAAGTTTTGTTTCATATGACCAGGGTGATTGTAGTTGCATGCCTCTGCAAGATGCCACCACTTTTGAAAATGGCTACCATACAACAGAGGAGTTGGTGTGCTCTACAGTTAGCAAAGTCTGTAACAGCCGTGCAACACTGACTTGCGGAACACATACTGAGTCTACGTCAGGTCTGTACAAAACTATTAAAGCTTTTCTATTGACTGGTACAAATGTGAAGTTCTAAGTACACCACATTTGTTTTCTGTATCATTTAAAAGTGTAAAGTTAATTTGTGCTCACCCTGTATTTGAATGTGGGTTGTAAGACTTTTCGATCAGCCCGTATAAGTAGAACAGATAAAGAGTAAATCAGCTACCAACTACTGTATCAGCCACATTGGAAAAATTATGGGCCGTCCAATCAAAATATTGAAGGGCAATCTAAGTTGGAAAATGCCAACAAACCTAACCAGCAAGATAATGATTAAGTAGTATAAGGAGGGGATATTCAATTAACTGTGAATTTTACTTTTTTCAGAAGAAACATTATAATTAAGAGTTTTGAGACAGAACATTCAGCATACCTATGCTTCTTTGAAAAGAATTCTTTGCTGTAGCAAGGACCAAATGGTTGTAAATGGAACTTGCAACATGTGATATCCATTCTGTAACCATGTTCTCAATAAATACCACATTTCACTGCATAATTCATGATGCATCATTTTTCAATTTGTGTGTACGTGTGTGCATGCACAGAGGAAAGAAAAAATGACAAAACTGCATATTTCTAGCAAACCATTTTTATGCACCAAGGTCAAATTAAAACAAAAAGTCTCGTCATCAATGTCATGGGGACAGCAGCAGATTGGAAAAACACTGGATTCAGAATGGTTTGACAAAAAACCACTCTTTGCTACTGCATGCCACACGATCCCAAGAGCTTGACCTTGAAACCATGCCAAAGATATGATATGGGCATGAAACCAAGACAAAGTTAATGAATGCTAGAAAATGTTTCACTTTCCAGATAGGTCAAGTTGATAATTAAATTTTTATGAAAATCATTTGTATAAATCAACACTTGAGTTTCTTAATCACAAAATTCTAGAATAAATGTGAACGATAATTAATTGAACTACAGGAAACAGAATGTTACAGACTACATCTACTCATATCCCGCAATTCGTGCAAACAATATTCCATTAAACTATAACTGGCACTGGACTAGATTTATACTATTTATTCCAAACATCATAAAAATAGATCAACATGTCCATCTGACCATGACTGAACCAATTTATATCACTGACAATACAACTATTTCCACTAATGTTATATATACTACATTCAGATAACTGAAGACTCCATACCTCAATAATGCGAGAATCAATGGTGCTGTACGGGTGCCACAATCCTCGATCATCTCTCCATTGCCATTGCACTGTGTCTTGGATATTGTTGTTTGGGCGCTCCAAAAGAGCATCTACCGTAAAGATCCCATCTGACGGGAGGCGAGGCATCAATTCACCAATGAGGCATGTTATCTCATATAGTTCTTGGGGACTGCGTGGTACCAGCTCAACCTACATTCAAAATGAAGGGCAGCTGTAAACATTGGAAGCTCTGATTCTACAGTGCTATTCAGTTATTTCAATGCAGAAAATTAGTAAAGGCTTTGTAAACAAATACTCAAAAGAAAGAAAATATAGTACTACCTCCTGTACCCTTACCGAAATTTGAGTAGAACTTAAAAATTCAAAACTACCTGAAGCCAGACATTTTTGTTGTTACCTTATTCAGTGGGAGCAGAGGTATCTGCCTTCCACTATAGAAACTGATTCCTTCACCTTACCATGAGGGCAGAGGTCAGGAAGAATGATAATGCAATTGCCATAAGACCAAGGTAGTACCATGATTAATATGCATGTTTATCATCCACAACCATGTTTAAAATATTAGTTTCTACATTGCAGTCTGTGATTAAAATACCTGGTTTGTGCAATGAAGTTAAATTTCTTAGACAAATCGACAACTATGGTCCCAACATTTGGCAGAATGTTCTTTTGTACCCATGAATTTGCAAGAATCTGTCATCACTTATGGAGAGGCCTACATTAATGAAGGTAATTTATTCCATTCATTGGCAGCACAGTGAATTAATTTTTTTACTCATTAAACCCCATCACAGAAAACTATGGGGCTCATATAAAATTTTGGGCTGGCTCCAAGTCCTAAGTAAAACATGCCTTGCATTATGTCAAGTGTAAATGTAAAATTTCTACATACATGGAAAACTGCGACCATATAGAGCATATATACAAGCAATGAGTTCAAGTATTCACAAAACAATACCTCATCCATATTAGCATCTCCAGAGCCAGTAAGAAGGTAGCACAGAGTTTCTGCTATGTTTTGTCGCAGCAGGGTTAAGGCCAGATCAGGACAATTGGCACACATCACAGACAACATTCGCAGAACAGTGATGAAAGTCCCAGTGCTGATTACAGGTGGAGACACAACCAACTGATAACATCAAAAATGAGTTTGTATCAATAAAGGGTCAAAAACAAACTATTACTGATGTTTATTTGTTCCATAATAACAGGACGTGGTAGAATAATATTTAATATTAATCTTTCATGCAACAATTCATTTCATATTGCTCATTATTAACATTTCAAGCCTATTTATGTCTCATGAATTTGCTATGTGATGGTCTTAGGTGCAGGGTAGTAATACATCATTAATTTCAAAATACATATGAAAATCATATCAATCTATAAGTTTCAAACTTGTATTTATTCTTATATGGCACTCCTTGTAGTCTGTGTAGTGCAGCAGAAATGCAGGAACAGCCCGTAACCATTTTAGGGAAATTTTGGGAAACATAGTAAATGTAACATTGAAGCTACTTGCTGCATTAACTAATCCTGGAATTTACTAAATATTTTGTAACTAACTTGACTGCACCCCAGTTTTGTTGATAATTTCTTTTGTTTTATTACATTCATGTTCTGTGGTATCTTATAACTACGTAATACTATGACAATGAAAACTTCAAGTTCATCAAAACATTTATAAACAACTTGCTGTAATCCTGATCAAAAGTAATCATATCCTATATTATAAAAGATGGAAATATATTTTTATAACTGAGAAAAAAAGAAAAAGCACAGGACAGCCACAACTCTGAAAAAGAAGAAAAATATTTGACATTAAAAATTTATATTGCACCTTGCCTTAACATAACAGGAAAGAAGATATTACACACCAGTTGTTGCAGATTGGTCAGCAGTACAGGGCTGGCAATTTCTTGGAGTTTACTGGGGTCATTTTGAAAACTGTCTACAAGCCGACTGAAGGCAAGACACACGCTCTCAACACTTCTCTTATCCTGCTGTGGAAGCCGGTTTGCCAGAAGCGACAGCGAATCAGCCACAAAGTGGAATTCATCTGCATGAAGATTCTGGCAACAATTAGATGTGATAGCTAATGCAGCACGCTGAGCATTGATACTGAAGAAGTCAAGGTACATAAGGCAGGCTGCAACACCACGCTGAAACAATAATAAATACTTTAGGCAAAGCAATTTGGAACAATTATACAATTACAGAAGTAAATATCGCATAATAATCGTAACATTCTGATTAGCATAATACAAGAAAAACCATAAAATAAAATCGTGAAATGCAGGTAAACATACTGCCTGAAGAATAGACTTGCTGTGCCTACGAGACAACATCTCAAGGGCTGTTAAACTCTGTTCTGCTACATCCATGCACTGAATCACTTGCAGCTTCTCTAGAAACACTGGCACAGCATCCACCACCACAGCTGAAGACCGAGGAAGTGCTTCCATCATGTATGTCAGTGCTCGACAAGCATGATTCATCTGTGAATAAAAACAATTCCATGAAAATAAATACTGTGAACTGAAAGGTAAGGCACTTGTGAGGAGGATGTCAATCAGAAGTAAATCTGTATGATAAAAAATATTCAAAGAGATTAATGCTTTTAACTACATATGATACAATCAGTTTCATCTAAGACAGATATATCTGCATTTAAAACAATCATGAAAAAAATTTATGTATCATACCAAATTTATATATAATTATGCTAAACAGATAATTCAAATGCATAAAACACTTCCCAGTCCAACTAATATCAGACAATACCCATTTTATGAATGAGTAGTTATCATAAAAAAGACAAGATAATTGGAATTTTAACAGTAACAGATTTTATACAGAAACATATATAACTGAAATATTAAAAGAACATATCAAATTAAAGACCAACCTTTGGATGATAACAGCTGTGATGTAAAATCAAAGATATTGGCCTTTCTCTTTCATTTAGGCAAACCCCTTAACTCTGTGACCATACAATCTGTCTAATAAAACAAAGAAAAGGTGTACCATGTCAAAGTTGTGCTCCATGCCCAACAAGGTCGTAAGAGCTGGCACCACTTGCTTGACCGGGAACCCTGCCAAAGTGTCCTCATTTCCCATCACCAACATCTGACACATCTCAATAACAGCTTGCAACTGCTGTCCCTCATCACCTGTAGCTTGTAGACCCTGTAGCAGCTGCTGTGCTTTGGAAGCTTAAAAAACAGATGCAAGTCATCAGCATGGCTTCTACTTCCTCATGAAAAGCTTACACCATGGTAACATATAATATAGTAAAACCTGATTACAGAATATCAATGGACCTACTGGGTTACTGGTTACTGGGAATCACCCGTTCTTCAAGTGCCTGAGCACAGCGGGTCACAACTTTTCGTTGGCTTGATCTATAGACTTTTGGTAGGACTCCTTGGACGAGGGATCGGCCCGTCGCAAGGCCTCTACCTGTACACAGGACAGCACAACACAGAAAAACGCGTACAAACATCCATGGCTTGAGTGGGATTCAAACCCACGGTCCCAGCGACCAAGCGGCACAAGGCCCATGCCTCAGACTGCACGGCCACTGCGAACCCCAGGGACCTACACATCTCTCAATTTCAGACAGATTTCCACTTAATACAAATTCTTCCTTCAAAACAATATTGCGCAGGTAACGCATTCTGCACATTTCTAACTTTAATGTGTCTCCTTAGACAAATTCCAGGAAGCTAACTCCATTAAGCACCTACCTCTCCACGAATCCAATCAACTAGCACAGCATATACCTTCATAGCAGTAGCCACTTTCTATAGTCATAAACATATAAGCAGCAGCACTTGGTAGGAGTACATGAACATTTGTTCTCTCGTTCTGACCTCAACGTATGCAGAGGATCATTCACAAACTGAGCAACTTAAAAATAATTTGTTCTCTCTCATATGAAACAAGCATACACATACATACACTCTGTATGAAATTATTTTCTGTGTGTTAATTACAAACATGGTGATGTGCAGCAATGTGGGCATTTGAGAACAATGCCAGCAAAAATTATGCTAAAAATATTGCCAAGTTATAAAATTATTAATTTATGTAAATTTCTCTACCTAAATTAAATATTCAAAAGGAACTATGCTGTATGATTTTGGAATTTTCAAGTCCAGTATCTAGAGATTACCGCCTCCTTTATATATCATTAACAAAATTACCTTACACCAAAACCAACACGTAACAACACTTAAATTTTAATATTAGTTCCTAATTCAATTATTGACACATAAAGAACATGTAGTTTACAGGAGACTTACATGAACTAGCACCCATGCTACGATGCAACAAGGTTTGCATTCTTGGTCCCAAGGCTCCAAACAGATGTGGGGGTAAACCTCTAGCCTCAAGCAGAGCTTGAAGCCGTCCCACTTCACTGTCGTCACTCTCACTATCTGCAGCAGAGGCAGTTACCCCTGATGGACCACCACTTCCACCAGATGCAGACCCAGCTACCAGAAACAAAAAATACATGTCATTGTTTTATGTACGTCATACATATTGGGAAGCTACCTGGCAGCTGTGGAGATAGCAACATCACAGAGTGAAGTTTTCTTACCTATGTTACAAAAGAAGATGTAAATGTTAATCACACATGCTCTGAACAGATTCTGGCCCACCTGCTATAGTTCTCAGGATACACAGAACACTTCAAGCTGAATATTTTTCCAAGTCATTTTTCCATGTGTGCAATGGTTCAATAAAGTTTACCTTTAAAATATCCCCACAAAAAAAAAGTCATATGAAGTTTAGAGGAGAAAGTCACCATAAACCATGCCTTATAACTGTTTCACTGCAAACTGGGCAGCATAATCAGAATGAGGTTTCAAACTTGCTCTTTCCTACCTGAAGTGACTGTTGCATGATGGACTGCATTCTCATCACCAGCTACAGCTGCTGTGCTCGCAGGAACTAGAACGCCATTCGCAGATGCTGCTCCAGCTGCTGCCAGTGAACTGCTGCTTGAGGCATCTTGCCCCTGACCACTACTTGAAGACATTCCTCCTACTCCTCCGCTCGAAGCAACGGCTGTGGAGGTGGCCCCTGGCAGGGGAACCTTACCAGCCCGGGACGAGCGGCGACTAACAAAAAAGAATGAACAATACAAACCAATAGGATCTGCTGTCAATGTTAAAGTTTATTACAGTTTACCATAATAAACTAGTGGTTAGCGTGCTTGCCACTGGACCCAAGGTTTGTAGGTTCAAACCTGGCTGAGGTCGATGGATTTTTAAGGGTGTTAAAAATCCGTAGCACAACTTCCCTAGGAGGGGAAGTAAAGCCGGCGGTCCCATGTCGTAGATTTACGGCATGTAAAAGAACCTTAAGCAAAATTCAGCGGCCATTTCTCACCCAAATATCCTGATTCACTGCTAGATGGCTCTGGCAGTGAAATAAATCAGAATTGGGTAGAAATTGTGCAGAGTCAGTGGGCTGGTCACTAACTACTCACAAATGCACACTTCAAAGACCAAGAAACCTCCAAAAAGGTGATGGCAAAAACCCACAACTGGGTTGAAGAGCCAAGAAACAAGAACAGTTTATCATAGATTCTTACAGTTATAAAAAGTAACTCCAAAAAAACTTTTGACTTTTTTGTGTTTTTGTAAGTGGTGTAGCACACATACATTTTTTTAGAGAATTTGATGATAGTCACCAGATACCAACGATTACGTCACCTACATATTTAGCTTTATTTACATAACTGTCAGTCATTCAAGACCATGCAATAGCTAAGGTGGTTAGTTGCTAGCTTCTCATGGTGGAGGCCTGGGTTTGCACGTAGGTCAGTCCATGTGGGAGTTGTGTTGGACAAACAGATTTTTCTCCAAGTCCTTTGGTCTTCTCTTGCTAATTTTATTTCACCGCTGCTCCACATTCAGTCACATATCCTTAGGGACATTGACAAGGGACCTGTTCAGATTCCAGTTTCAGAGACAGTCTCATCCCATTACAATAATATAATTCACTGGTCATTAAAAGAATAAACAGAATAATGGACATTCAAAACATAATACTTAATTATTCTTTATGTATGACCTTAATCCTTAAAATAACTGATTAGTAATGATAAATTATGGTCCTCTAATTGAGTAACTGTGGTTACAGGTCTCTCCCAAAAGCACAGAGAAATCAATGCAACTACCAGTTCACCATGATACATATAATGGATATATTACAAAGAGCATATACTGTTGTAACATATACAAAAACTACCTGCTGCTGGCACAGGACCCCGTGGTGGTCTTGCTCCGAGTGCTGCGCCGTAACAGGTGTCCTCTTTCCTCTGCCTGGTTACTGTCACTTCCTCCTCTTCCTCCTCCCCCTCCTCCACCTGCTCCTTACTGTCACTTCCTCCTCTTCCTCCTCCACCTGCTCCCGGAACTTCTTTGTTGTGAGTGAGTGTACTATTGCTACTGCTACTTGACTGGGTACCACCTGAAACAATGACTTTAGCAACAACCCTGTCATGACACTCAAATCTCATGCAGATGTGTCATATTCACAACTATGATTCAAGTAGCACAAAGTGTTACACACACACAAATATAAAAAACAGCAGAAGAAGTGGCAAAATGTTAACACAAGCCTATCTTGAGTGGGTCCAGCCACACCAATCATTCACATAACAAATGTGATTCATGCATTCACTATAATTTTCTTTTTTAAAAAAGACACAATCAAAACTGAGGTGTGTGTCACTCAGTAGAAATATGGTACATAAGAATAATAAGCAACAGATACAGAAAACCTTGCCTCCATGCATTTTCCAGCTTGTGCTTTCTGAATCTGCCTCATCAGTAAAATTTTCAGACATGAAAATGACTGATTAATGAAGAACTGAATGTATACTACACTCACCCAGATTCCTGGTGGAGTCAGCAACCTTGGCCTTCTTCTTGGGTACCACGGTGATGCTGCGTCTCTGTGATTGGGTGATAGTTGCTATGTTCACACTGTTGGTGGCTGTCCCACAAGCGCTAAGTCGGACCTGACTTCGGAGCGGGTATTTCTTCACCTGAGATACTGGTATACTTGTTACTGGAAACAACACAAAGTACTATTTTCAAACTGTCTTACATAACAGTTGCACACTCAAGAATATTTTGAAATTAAACTATTATGGAAACTTTCATGTAACTCCCCAAAGTCCATAATGCAAAGAAGCAAAGTCATTCTGCTTGTCAAAGCAATCTCCACCTTTCACAAAACCAAAAGCTTCATTACAATATTCACAAGAGCCTGTTACTAGACCCTAATGCCCCTGATGAATCCAGTCCACAATTTCACACTCTACTTTCTTAAGATGCAGCCTAATATTATCTTCCCTTCTACGCCTACAAATGGCTGCTTCCGCTAAGGTTTTCCAACCAAAATGTGGCATGCATTTCTCAACTTCCATATGTGCACACATGCCTCACCTATCTCACCCTTCTTGATTTGCTCATCCTAATAAAATTTAGTTTAATAGAATGAATACATTAACATTACATTATACCAGCCGGCCGATACGTCAGTCGAAGCAGCTGTTAAGCCACAAATTTGGCCGATCCGTCGCTACCTACTATATCTGATGTTTCAATTACATACAAGGCTCCCAGATGACAACACAAGTTTATACCTTAGTTCATGTTTTGCTCTACAGATCGATCCTCTAGGCCAACAACAAATATTTATTTTGAACAAATGAAATTTGTTGAGGTCGAAAGTGGACCTCGTGGTGTGCTTACAATGATTGCTTGTGGATTTCGCTGTATTTTGTCTAAGATAAGTGTTTAGCCTTGTAACTGTGTTTTTGGTTGACGTTTATATAGTGCTTATGATATCGTTTCATTATTTTCCTTAGTTTATTGTATATAGGATTTTTTTTTTTAGATTTCTCACTTCGGCAATCACTGGTGCAAGTTCAAGAATTGATGGAGCCGACATTTTTGATTATTTGGATACTATAGATAGTGATAGTGACATTATTCTGGAAAGTGTGTCAGATTCTACTGAAAGTGATGATAACAGTGCTGCAGAAACAAAAGGCACACCTGCTGACACATTGTCCGGCACTGAATTTCCGTGTGTATTGTTTTACAAAAAGTGTTGTAATTCAGGAACAGATAACAAACAGTACAGACACAAAACTCATATAAAATTATGCAGAAAGAAATGTTCTTTCTTGCAGGATGAGTGATAAAGAAGGAAGACAAACACAATTTATGATATTACCTCCTGAAAATGAAAATTGTTTTGTAAATATTACTTTTCAATATTTTTTGTAAGCCAACTATAACATTACGATACACGACATATTTGTTTTCCTAATCTACAGTATTTAGTGTATAAGAGTGATTTTTTTCATATCTTGGTGAGTTTTTACATTTTAAGTTGTAAATACGTGAACATTGGCCTGGGTGTTTTCAACAGGATTTTACAAATAGGCTTCGGGGTTAAAAGGGTTAAGAAGCCAAAATTATGCAATTTTATCCAGCCTCCTCCTTTTTCTTAGATGCAAATATTTTCTCCCCATACATCCTCAATCTATCTGTTCTTTCCTTAGGTTAAGAGACCACAAGCTACACACACTACAAAACTAAGCCTCCGAACTTACCAATTCAAATCACAAACAGGACAATCATAGATGACATGGATAAACACAATACCTACCAGCACAACAAAATACACTTTCTACAAGTTTACACACTATACTTCTCCAACACGAGACCAATACGAAGCATATCCTAATTCTCAGAAAGTGGGAATGTGGCAGGAAAAAGGGGATGAATGAGTGAATATACAATCTGTTGGACTCTTCAATTAAGCATCATGCCATTCAGATGTATGGGGGAATGCAGGTAGAGCTCCACAAATCCTAAACCTTGGCTCAAGGCATAGGTGAATGGTTGGCTTAATACCCCAGGTTGTTTCATCCCAAATCCTGCAAATGTTTTCTGATCTAGCCAATACTGATTCTATAGCTTCAGGAATAAATAATAAAAGGCAAGGTTAAATTTCACATTAAAGCAATAGGACACAACTTTACTGAAATGGTCTAACAAACATCTTCTAAGTTCCTGTTTATATAAATTCTTGCAGTTCATAATTAATAAGTTTCCAGATCTCATAACATGCAATATAACCACCTGCTTGAATCAATTCTGCCACAATCTGACCAGTAACTGGAGGCTTACATCTTTTCAAAATAATTCTCAACCTCAAAACACCTACACTCAGGTACTGTACGTATTTCAGTCTGCCTAATATTGTTAGCCCCAAGTAATTCATACACCTATTGAAAATGCTGTGGGAATCTGCAAGCAGATCACCAATCACATCTTTCACATACATCTCAGCATCAATATCTTGCTATTATGTTTTTCAGCGGAATTGGCGGCTGAGTCGAGTTCCGCTCTTTGTGAGTGACCAATCAGCGCAAAGGAGGTCTGCTGACAAGCAGCTAGACCTCAGTCCGTTAAGAAACTCTGTGGTAGATGAATCGGCAGCTGCACTGTGTTGTTGCCAATTTACATGTTCTTTGCGTAGTGTTGTGGAATCCAATGTTCCGTGATGCTACATCTGGCACCACTCTATGTTGTTTCCTCACTATCTCACCCCTCCACCTACCACCAATACTTCCTACCATGGCACAGTACAATTCGGCTGAAAACTGTTATAGTTGCCTAATCATGAACATTTCCTTCCTGTAAATATGCAACAGTAACACGTGCAGTATGTCATTACTGCCGCCGTGACAAAAATGAAGTCTGCCTCCAATGAAAACGAGGCCAAACTGCCATAATGCATTACTAAACTAAAATGTAATTTGCTTTAAAAAAACCATTCTTACAACAATAAAGTGTATATTTACCTGTGCTGATCTGGTTGGATGATGCTGAATGTGCTATCAAATCTCTCTTTCTACCCCTGCCAATGCTCTTCCCTGATTGGCTGCTCCCCGGACGAGTATACGATGAAGCTGATGTCGAATAGCTCTTGCAACTCGATGTATCCAATGGAACGTTTCTGTCACTGTTAGCTTCCCAGGCAGCACTTGCACCTACCCTATCAGAAGCTCCTGTGATGGTTAAGTTGTTATTGTTGTTGTTCCCGTTGCGCTGTCTCCTGTTGGAGCTTAGAACCCTGACTTGTTGATATGCTGCAGTGTACTGTTGTTTCTTAATAGCACCAGTGCTTGACTTGCTTTCTGAGGTAATTAATTTGCGATCACTGGCTTTAGACTGGTTACTCTGCAGCAAGGTTGCAGACTCCTGACTTGTAGCACTAGAACTCCTGCCGTGGGTGTATGTGGATCCAGATGATGGTTTTCTCGCACCCTTTGTTGTTGATACTGATTGTGAAAAGCCAAGCAAATCTTCTCCTGTTCCAGTAACAGATGTTACGGAACTGGAACAAGAGCTCTTCCTGTTTTTAACAGTCTTCCCTCTGGTGGGAGGAGTTGAATTTATACTGGTTGATTTTGCTCGAGCACCTCGAGATGAACTTCTCGATGGGTTACTGCTGCCGCTGAAAAATAATTTTTCATTTTAATATGGAGGCAATCACATATAAGTCACATACTATGTACTGTTTAAATGCATTGTTATACAATGATAAATTCATCCATCATAATGTCAAAAGACAAAATATTCTAAAACATCAAACACATTTACTATCTACACTATTCAATTCAGTATCTCCTAGATATAAAATTATCTCTTACACATGAAATATCCATTTCCTGCTCAGTTCCTGATGAAATAATACTGACCTATCAATGCCTGCATAAATTTCAACAGAATATAAAAGTGACATGAATTTAAGAAATGTTGTTTTTGTACTTATTTTCTCAAACACTAGAAAATAGTTTTCTTGTGAACATGTGTTTTAACCCTTCGGCTAACACTAAGAATTATGCAAATTTTTTTATTAATTTTTAGGAAAGGATAAGATAGATTTTAATTAAGCTGTGGTTTAGAAAGTAAAATTCTTAACATATATATTTTATAAAAATTATGCCCAATATTAACAATTTCTTTTAACTGAACAGATAAGTACAAATAAACAATATCCTTTCTGATTTTTTAATGGCTCAGTTTATGTTATAGATTTCCCACATATACTTTTGGATAAACCAATTTTTAGGCAACTTGTGTCATTTTTTATTTGTTTCAGCATAAAATATTACCATAAATAAGAAAATTGATATAGTGAACTTTGAAATCTGATGTATACTTAAGAAAAGTCTACATCCACTTTTTTTGTATTAATCTCTACCCAGGAGTAACTATCTGCTTCCATTTGCTTCTTCTAGCATATATCCTTCATTAGCTATACAGTGAAACATCAGTGGCAAACACTGGTATAGATGTTAGGTCATGCCGAAACGCAACCACATAACCTGGCAGTACTAGCAGACCCATATTTTCTCCGTATTTCACAGAAATGCATGCACAAAAGCAGTTTTGGGAACTCCAGTCGAGCAGTGAATCTAACACTTGTCTGGTCTGGTACACATAAAGAAAGGCCGTGATGTATAAACTACATAATGCATACAACAGATTCCAACCAAACCACACGAGATTTTACTAAATGAAGAGAGTACATATTTTATATTCCTCGAGTTTTAGTGGCCTGGTGGCACACTAATAGCCAGACCAGAGCACTTGTCATTGAGAAATACGTTCATCAATAATGCAACACATCATTTAATTGCATGTATCCTAGCAACAGATTGTTGTAGTCTCCAGAATAATGCATTTACTTTCTTTCTCTTGGGACTTAACTTGCATGGATTTTGATGCAGAAAGTACAATTAATTAAATTTTGTTTAATTTGTTCTTAATGCCACACAATACTCTTACCAGCATAAAATCTGTAAATAAAAAATTCCATTTCACAAAATCATCTATTTTCATCCGAAGGAAAAACTCACAATTAAAAAATTCCAAGGCTCAAGACTGTACATTTAAGAAAATTTAAGAACACCCATCTTATTTATAGGAAATCTGGAAGCAAGTGGTCCAAAGAACCATCTTTCTACCATGATTACCTTTAGAGATGTGGCCACAGGTTTAGGTGTAATACTTAAACTACGCTATTATTAAAATATATTTTGGTAAACAGTAACTAGTTTTAATCATAAGTTGTGCAATAAAATAAGTACTTCATATCAGAATTTTTAATAAGATAAAATGTCTTATACAAACATAAGTAACAAGAGAACAATGTAAAAAATGTAGCATGGCTTAAAATATATTCAGAGCTAGTATATTTTGGCAAAATATGGACACATCACTAAACAGCATTACAACGCTATTTCTAAATGTCAAAATGACACAGATTTTTTTAAAATTCCTGTAAAATAGATATGTCATGTACTTTTGAAGACAAATCTTGAGACCTAGAAATTCTGAATTGATAACATTTACTAAAATGCCAATGACAGTTCCACCTTCATCAAACAATTATAAAGTGGCATTATCACAGAGACTTTAAGCACATGATATACCTATAAACCAAAATAAGACAGCAGAAGCTGTCATGAAAGAAATGTTTATTGAACCTAAACCCAAAACAGTCACATTTTAAACTGCTAATGTAAGGAAGCAATCAATGTGCATTATTCTTCATACTACACATATATTTATTATATTCCATGGATCCGTAAGTTAGTCAAATGACAAGAGAATGTGGAATGAGTCATAATAATATAACACATTATACAAGTACAGTTAAATCTGTTACAGACTTCACATAAAATAAGTGAAGGGTTGTGGAACCACCGAGAAACGGAACAAAAAACTGAAAACTGCACTAAAGAAGAAATTCTGAGCTGTTCAAAAATCTTGGTATGCTTTATGCCTTTTTAAAGAGAATTCAGATTCTGTCATTCAGTGTTATACACTGGACAATAAGTTACTCTTATTCACGACAGCAGAACAATATTACAAGTCTCTTGCGAAATCAGCCCGATCACTGTACAGTGATCTACAACAATTTTTAGCCTAAATCTGACTATCATCAGGGATACATAAATGTATCATTCATATTTAATGGTCACTTCATATTTATCCCTAATGATGGAGACAAAGATAGTTTCTAAAACACCAAAATTTTACTGAACAATGACGAAAGCTGATCAATTGACAGGATTTAATTATATTTAGTCACTCCAAGAGTTTCAAATTATGAAAAGAATAGCAATTCATAAAATTTCATCACAACTTTGTATGTCTTACAACACGCAATAGACATTCATAACACACGGAATTAGTCGTGGCAAAATTTAACATGTGGGTCATTACAATGCTATCTACAAGTGCTCTCCAAAATAAAATTCTCAGCCACACAGAAAGTTATTTTTAGGCCCTACACCCCGCTCCCCCATTTGACAATTTAGGACCAAGTGATATTTCTTTCTTTGTAAAAATGAAGACAGACCTAACTAATGAGATTTCAGAGATTTTATGAAATACTATAAAAAGACCTTCTAAACACTGCCAAAAGTGCTTTAACAAGCGGCAGGAAAAATGTAATTGCTTTTTACAATCAGAAAGTCTACTTTGAAGAGATTAGAGACTCTAATTTAATGGAGATAGCTCTAACTGTTCTGACCTTCAGTTTCATACCCAAAAAGTCATTTCCAGAACTTCCTCAGCAAATTCTATACATTGCAAAATCTCTGCTATGCCCTCAAAAAACTCGTGAACTTGTAATTTTGTACCTGTTGATGCTGCCTCCTTTGCCCCCTTTCCCACCTCTAGCTGCTGTTGCCGCTGCTCCGTTGTCAATCTTGCTGATGTTCCTTGCCTGATCAGAGAATGTGCTCTGAATCGCGTTCCTTCCTGCAGCAGCAGTACGAGAACGTGTCGACGTTGCGATACTGCCAAATTGTGCTGAGGCGAATTCCAACGAATGCCCGAGTTTTCCACGACCTGTTCCTAGTGGATAAACAGGTGCTACAGCAATATCAAAACTGGAATTGTTCTTTTGAGCTATTCTACTATGTCCTCTCCCTCTTCTGCCTCTCACTTTTGTACCTCTCGCTGCTCTGCAGTAATCGTTCTTGTCCACTACTCCCAGTACTGATGGCTTCTTATCTTGGCTCTCTGAAAGACCTACTGCTGGACTGTTGGCTTTGTTCACCGTATTAAAATTGACAGACTCTGAAGCAAGAGAGTCCTTACTGATTCTGTGATTTATGCGTAGACCTGACAGTGATGGGTTTTCTTCTTCAAAAATGTCTTCTTTTGCGGGATTAACTATTTGACCGTCTTTCCGGCTGCGTTTCCTGCTAGGCGTGTGATGACTGGATGAATTTCCACGTTTCCTTGAGCCACTCAATCCAGTTTTGTATCTAAGCAACAGAAGCATTATTATTACGCAATGTTAAATAAATAAAGGAGAAAAAGAGATCATATTAGTAAAACATAACAGACAACAAATTGAAATATTTCTTTGTTACCTTCAAAACCTCTTGTGCAACTTGAAGTTTACAAACTGAACTGACACGTGCTAAACACAGAACTGTCCTGAAGATTTCGGGAACCATAGTTGCCTGTCCACTACAAACATAACATACATTCCAAATCCACATGCAATGCATATAAAACTTATCCTTGTCATAGCTGCCACAACATGCAAAATCATATCCCCACCAAAACCAACAGACTGCAGTGTAAACACTACCACAGAAAAGTTCTGGCAGATTTAAAATCCTGTATTTCACTGTGCTTCAGGATAAACAAAAAATGAAAAATAAAAAAAATCTGCATAGAATTCTTCATCTTCTTCACTGTCATTTTATGTTCTTTATTAATTTTCAATGTGCTGTTATTTCATGTATGTTTTTGAAATTAACATACATCATCTTTTCAGTATATTTCCATGCATGAATAGCATTATTTCAAAAAATATTACAAGCTGGATAAACAGAACAATGCTAAATTCCTGCATAAAATAACTAAATTACTTCTGTTGCATGAGCTATAAACATAATGTCAAATTTCATACATGCAGAAAGAAATAATCATTAACTTGGTTATGATACCTTTATTTATGTAGAATAAAAACAGAACTTAATGCAGTCATTCCAACAGGGACAAATAAAAAATTATATTGTATGCAATAAAGAAATTATATGGAAGTTGTTACTATGCAGAAGTTAATCTTTTGTGAGACTACAGTCAACTGACATCAGCATTTAGGGACAATTTGGAAATATCTATAGAACTTTTAGAAAATGCAATTCTTTCACTACAAGTATTGCTATCATTATCAACTCCTTTATAAAGGAATATGCTGTCACCCATTACTTCAAAGTCTCAAAGAAAAAATCAGAATAGGTCTGCCTGCTAATAATATCATTTGGGATCATTGAATTCTTGGACTGTCCATCATCTGTGTTTTTAAAAAGAATGCTACATTTCAGAAGCTGGATCTGTTTCTGTTCTAAGATTAAAAGGGGGGGGGAGACAAATACTCAGTTGGGTTTGAAAGAGCTAACCTCAATCACCGGATGTTCAGTGCCCTTCCCCCACTTTTTAACCTTAGGGCAGAAGCAGATCTAGCTTTCAAAATGTAGTGTTCTTTTTAAAAACACACATGATGGACACAGTCCAAGAATTCAGTGATCCTGATTGTAACACATCATCGCCAGTTCCCTTTAAAATTGACCAATAAAATCAACTGTGATAAATGCACTTCTAAGTTGCACAATACGACAAAATACTATGAGACAAGAACACAGTGGCTAGTGTACAGATGTATAAATTATACTGTAATTGCTGTTACTATTACTAGCATTATCTAAAGAATCCTGTGACACTCAACCTCATGACATACTACTGTGATTGTTACACTGATATTAACTACTGATTTTTAACCCAAAGGATCAAAGTCTGCCATTCAAATTTGTGATGAGCAAGTCCTGATCTTCATAACCTATTTCTTAGAATCATATTGTTATTACCAACCTATCAATTCTAAACTTTCCAAGTAACCGCCAATAACCAAGACTTCAAATCCAAATGCCGTGTGTTTATTTGTCCTATGTGCAAGACATGTATTGCCCATCTCATCTTTCTTAAAAAAATAGAAATTATAAAGTCTTCACTACATTTATTTTTAATTTACTCTGACAATGCACATCTTTAACATTAGCATTGGCATTGGATGACTGTTCATGCTGGAAAAATACTATTAATTATTTCCCTGGAATCTGCTCAATGACAATATACAGGGCATTTTCAATAGAACATCCCAATTTTAATTATAAGCTTAGACTGTTATCTTCTGGGTTATATTGCCATATAGTCTTTGTAGATCAATACCAAAATTTAGAGAACATTCATCTTCTGAAAATGGCAACACAGCTTAGAAATCCACAATCCAAATTTTCAGATCTGTAAAAATCTCAATCCCTCTTTTAATTGCCTGCATTTACCAAAATATATAATGATTATTTTTTGTGTCATTGAACACGGCAGTCTCTAATGAGTGAAAACCAAGTGATAACACTTAAAACAAACACTCTGCATCCAACACCACCCATAGTTACTCATGGTCATGGTGATTAATAGTTAGCATTCATAGCATCTTTAAAAAAAGTTGTCCAAATATGAGTTGAAACAATTCACCACAAGGCAACTTTTTGCTGCTGTAATCACACAATTTTTCTGCGACCCCCACACACATATTCCACTTGTTAACATAAATCATTCATTCTTCTAAAAACCACAGAAACAGAGCATGGACGTATTTCTCTTATCTGTATAACCACAATGGGACTGTTAAATCTGAATTGTGTATGGAAAAAATTTCGCATCTCATCGTATAATCCCGCTATTGACACATCTTACAGACTTTCTGAGACTATGCAGCAATGCTTTTAAAAAAATGTGCAATGTTTCCTGGTGTTCTATCTTCTTTCTCACAGCACTTCTTACTGTTAATATAGTATAGTAATATATACTGATTCGCAACATCTCAAATCTATTCTTTCTCACATGCCAGTGATTTTACCCTTAATTTAATGATGTAACTTCAGAGATAAGACTTTGCTCTTGCTTCTACTACATTCACGTGCCTGTTTCAAGCACTACTGTTTGCTTTATTAGCATGTAAGTTCTGCTCATGAATTGAGTAAAGTCAAACAGCTTCTTCCCACTTTGAATGACTGTAATTATTTTGGAGAAACAAAAACAGCCTTGCAGATAAAATAAAAGTTTCAGCTTGGTCTGCTCTCAACTGTAACCCTAGATTTTATGCTTTTCAAAAGTTTCACTTGGAACAACAGCAAAGGAAATCTTTTGTGCATCAAAATGTTTTATGCTGCCATCTCAAGGCTCTCCACAATACCATTATAAGATGTGAAGTTCAGCTGAATGTAAGGCCTGTTGAATTGTGAAATTACACATTCATCTGGTGTGTTCAAAAGTTTTGGGGTCTAAAAATTTAAATGTCCCAGGATGCTTCCTTTGGTTCCTTTTAAATGCCCAGTGTCATGAAATGCTAAACAAGTCATGACCATTATTTCAAGACCGTTAATTAATCTGTTTATGCATAGTTACTCGAAACTTTCATGCACTCAGATTTTATTTAAAATTCACGATAAAATGCATACCACTACAGGTCTGGTAAAATCTTCCACCAAAAACAATATACTGTTCTGTTGTGAATGCCACCTAATTCAGTACTACTTCAGGATTTTGCAAACACAAGTACTACACATTAATTCTTCCATAGCAGTTATGATGAGTGATATCACGCAGTGCCATTTTTCACATATTTTAGCAAACAAATTTAATTAAAACCGAATGTCTTTCTGATAAGACACCGCATAATCACAGATACTAATTACCTTCCAAAAGTCTGCTATGAATTATAACTACTATACTCAATTCTATTAGAAAAAAATTATAATCTTTGAATGTGTAAAGAAACCCTTAACAGTGATATACTTAATGACAAGTGCAGTATATGAATAAATTTAAATGTTTGTGTTAACAGTGCTTTTTATAATAAAATGATACAACACTATAGTTGTAATATAGTATGAAGCAGGTATGTTTTTATAAGTACCTTACCTAAAATTGCATTAAAAAGCATAAAATGTTACCCAAAAAATATCATAGACCCAATGGCTCAAATCAAGCCTGATCACATTATTACCATTGTCATCATGGATTATGATGATTTGTCTATTCCACTTCCAAGTATAAAATATCGTACAAAAACGAAACACTAAGAAACTGTGGACAACATCTGCTAAACCATTTTATTATAACACATTCATATTAAAAACACTGCGATCCAATACATTGTAACCCTACAGTACTCGAGCATTCCAGACTGAATGAGTCACACCTGATGTTTCTAGTTTTGATGATCATGCCCCACAAATATTCCTTTATCACACGAAAACTGATACAAATATAAAGATGATCATTATTACATATAATGTTACTGCTTTAGTGCAATAAATCTGTCATCAAAACATAAAATCCGACAGTAAAACTCTAAAACACCAATCTCATTTAAACCTATACTGAGTTTCTTCAATACAATTCACAGCCCATTTTTATTACATTCTAACATTATGTATAATCTCATTCTCTGTCTTTGAAATGTAAAGTTCTATGAACAAAATCTTGTGTGCATTTCTTGTTTTGCCATTATTTTACACCAACAACAACCTTCTTAACTACTCTAATTGGTAGAACTGATAGTGGTCCAGAGGTAGCCTACTGTGAATATAGTACTGTACCTTCAGGTTCCATAAATAGTGGCAATTATTATCTGCTCAAGAAGATCCCTGTACCATGGAGTCAGTTAACAATATAATTATAAAGCTCCTTGTCATGTAAATATTATCCTTTGTTATGTTGCTTTAAAAAATGTTTTTACATTCTTCCTTCCAAGTAAGAGACCTCACCTAAATATTATTTAACCCTTTAAAGAACTATGGTAACCATAAGCCCAAATCTGCTTCAACAATCAATAATAATTAATTTTTTATTTGGGTTTTGTACGATGCTCACTGCAAACAATGATTATTTCCTTGAATGGTATTAACCACTTTATCTTTGTTATGGTGAAGTGAGATGTTTTCTTTGATGTACCAACTGAATTCTTAAATATTACTTAGATGGGTTAAAGATACAGTTCCTTCACCAAATAGTATTAAACTGATAAAATCAAGGAGAAAGAGATGGACACACATGGAAAAGAAAAAACCAAACAAAAGTTTGGTTAAAAGGCCTGAAGGGAACAGACCACTTAGAAGACCTACAAATAAGTGGAAGTAAAATTAAAATGGATCTTAGGGAAACAGGGTTTTGGGGGTATGGATTATATTCATATGATTCAGAACAAGGGCCATTGGCAGGCTCTTGTGAACAAAGTAATGAACCTTCAGGTTTCATAAAACGCAGATATTTCTTCACTAGTTGAGTGTACTTCTATCTTCATAAATAGTACTGTGTACCATGGGGTGAGTTAGTTGGTTAAGGCTCGTCAACACTAGTCAAATGCTTCGATTCTAGCAACATAATTTAAAGCGTGTGTCCACATTTAGGCAAGTTCACCGAATGCCAGTAAAATCAAAATCGTATCAACAAAACTAATGCATGTTAGCGTCCATGTAGCTATTGCCCTCCTACTGAGTGAAATATCAACTTTATCAAAAAGAAAATGGAAGAAAAGGAGATCTGTTTGGGCAAGGAAGTGGATTGGGAAAAGGAGTCAGCTCAGTGCATCAAATATCCCTACAATTATGAAAAGTTGGTCTCAGAATGTACAGAATCCTATATAAATCACCTGAGAATTTCAAACAACCCTAGTTCTGGATTGTACACTCTGTGCAACAAAAATCAAGCACTTTAAAGATGTAAGCACACAGTTGGTGTCTTAATTCCAGTCATTCATAATCTCTCTGTATTTGTCCATATGTGGCTTTTCTCTGCCTTCCATTAATTACAAAGATTTATGCCAGATGTCTATTAACGAAAGACACCAACCAGTATGTCTGCCTAATTTGAAGAGAAGTATCAATTAATGTTAATAATTTTTTTGAGTTGTAAGACAGCAAGACCAAAGTGAACAATACACTTTGCTTGGCTACTGACATCCAGTGGTAGCTTTGTCAGTAGTGCAACAGAACAGCATTGATGCAAAGACTGTACGGAAGCCTAAGTCCACAACTGTTTCCTTTTTAATGCATATGTTGTATTTGCACCAACAAAACCTCATTTAAACTATGTATTTATACATTACTCAACTGTATATTTAATAAATGTTATGTGGAACTCACACCAAGAGAAGTTGGAAATGGATACTGAAACATGCAGACTGTTATATTCAAGAAAGAATATGTAATTGCTGTTTGCAAACCATGCACAGTCTAGTAACTCTTAATTAACAAGCAAAAAGTAATCAGTTTTATCATTCGCATTATTGCAGTATTATCTGTGCAAAGCTAGATGTGAGAAGAAAGCAGGAATTTATTTTATTTATCCTTAAATTATTCACTGGCATTCTGATTTCAAGGTTCCATGCTCAAATCTGACTGTAGACAAACAATTTTTCTTGCAACAAGCATATACTTTAGAAATTATTTTTCTGTGAAGTGTACCAGTTACTTATCACATTTATTTGCAAGGGTAAAATTTTGTCAACACCATACACAACATTTTATATTATTTGTTACTGCTTGAAATTCAGTATTAAATTCTTCTGTGATTATTTTAACAACACTATCAGTGGTTCAGAAAATACAGCATCAAATGACAGGATAGATAATGAATTTGAATGGCTATGGAAAGAATTGTGAACAGAAGATATTCCTTCCAATCAAAATGATAGTCTGACATGCCAGCTTTACATAAGGAAAACTAAAGAGATAAGATTCCTAGCTCCTCGACACCCAAAAGTTTAGTATGGCTGTCCTTAATTACCTTACATTCTTACAGGAGTGAAACTTTACTTATCAAACCGAGTGCCGAAGACATTATCTTGCTCCAAGACAAATGTAATAAAAAAGCAAGGTTTACAATTTGTACTCTTGACCTAGTTTCAACACAATGATTTAATCAATAATTTTCAAATATGCAGATCAAACAGTATGCATGGAGAAAACTACAAATGCATATAAATTTTTGTTCAGAAAACTCAAGAGAAGACAGTACTCGGTATATTTAGGAATAAATTAAAGTTAGTGTTAAAGAAACTTATTGTGAAGATGTGACCTGAACTGAACAAGGCTTTCATAATGTTGTTATGGACCTGAGAATGGGTGTCCAACCAACACACCATTCCAATTGGAGTGGCATCACAGCTGGCCAGTAGCACCATGTGTGTAATTACTAAAACCTTCTGGCATGTTCTGCTAGTTTTTCTGAGATGATAGAAAGACAGGGAGTGTCACAGAACAATCACCAGTTCTTTAAATACAAGCTTCTGCAACCAACTAAAGTAGTTGTAGTAGGTGTAAAACAGCGAGCAAGGTGTCAAATTCTACGCCACTAAACAATCTGTGTGTGTGTGGGGGGGGGGGCCTTGAGAACAGCACTGTAAAAGCTGTATACTGGCACAAGTGCAACTGGATAGAGCACACATGAGTGAAGAATTTTACAAGAGAAGAAGTTTGACTCACAGACAGACTGAGGGATGAGAAAAATAATAGAGGACCATTATTTCAAGTGCGGTGACAAAGCATAATGAACTTTAACAGTTTAATAAATCCATCAGCTACAAAGAACCCGCATGTAATCAATGCTACATGTTACAATATGTTACAGACTTTCAGCTGCCAAAACAGTGCACTTCTCAGTTCAGCTTCTCTATCAGTCAAATAACTAACAGCAGTTCCAGAAGAAGTTTGCACTGTACTGTTACATACTGGAATTATACTGCCTCAATTCCAAAGATCACTAATACAACTTACAAGTATCCAAACACCAATTTCAT
Organism: Zootermopsis nevadensis; assembly: GCF_000696155.1. The sequence goes on along the minus strand of NW_019059549.1, from coordinate 27,075 downwards.
AAAATTATATATTCTGAAAATAATATTTAATGACAACACTACAGTATATTTCTTTCACGTATAAACTCTTATTAGAAAACAATGTTTCACCGAAACTAAAATAAAATCCTGCTTGTGGACCAATCCTGAGCCAGTTCAGTTTTAATTTACACTCAAAAACCTGTTGCATAAGTTATATTTTATACTACTTTTCTGTCTTGGTCATCCAAATAAAATATGCACTAAATAGATCCTTGACTAGTTCAATCCAACTCACTCACAAATAAATTTCTGTTAAGTTAAAATTTAACTCTATCCTCCCAAACATTTTTTCCTAAAATGGTAACATTTCAAAAGGTCACCACGTCAGAAACTTTACTCCCACCACAAATTAAAAATATCACTTCTGGTACTTTTTAATATACAAACAAGATATCACATGAAATTTCTCGTGTCTAGCTGCAATGCTTCATTCAGCATTATGGAAAAAAAAAGACAAACACAGTACACAGTAGAGCGCTTATTATCCAGGAACCAGATACCCACAGTCTCAGATTATCTCTAATATGTAATTATATTTTTCTTAACTACTCACAGAACTGAATTTCTCCAGCTGTTGACATATTACTTTACTTCATGGCAAATCAAGATGACATTATGTTGACCTTTTACAAATTCATGGGTACATAAAAAAGGCCAACAGAAAAAGCAAACAAAAATGATGGGCCTTCTGATAAAATAACTGTAACACAGCCTTAAGACTGTGCATGTGACATGTTGTAAATTGGAGTTTAAATGTTTATGAGTTCTGTCTTTATACAACACACAAATACTTCTTCTTTGTGTCTTCTATGTCTATAACCTATGAGAAAATGAAAAAGAATTTCTCAAACCTTGCTGTATTCTGTGTGATGGCGGCCCCTGCTGTATCGAGAAGCGATTCAGACCCCCCTGACACACAGTTAGGTTGCTCGGCCATAGACGCTCTGCATGGAGTCAATCATGCCACAATCAAACTATTCCTGTCAACAAGAAGACAATAGGTGGAATTCACATACGAATAACTATGATATCCAATAATCAACCTGATTCACCTTGCCAGTAATAAAAGCTTTGTATTTACAATAGCTTATTCTATAAATAGTTCTGTAGTCTTAATATATGACAAAGCCTCTAAAAATTGACTGGATGCGATCTGAAATACTTCTGAAACTTGATTACTCAATATGTTTTCCAAATTAATTACTTGAGGCTTATATTCTCAAAACCATGACCGGCCAAGAAAGTGATGCACAGAACTAGTCAAAACTTATAAATACGGGGAACATTAAATTACTTCCGAGGTCACCAAGGCCTCCTGTTTAAGCTCTAACACTCTTACGACGACAAATAATCAAATGACGGAATGATATGCAGTCTATTTCTGTCCGTACGACACAGTCGTGCAAGCTAGTCAACAACATCCAATCGATTATAAGTTAAAGGCACTTCGCTATTATATTCCCAATCGCTCAACACAAATATCACGTATTACAATTAATTCGGAACATGATGTCCCTCAAACATGGCCAATAAACTACACACCAATACAACCTTAGAGGGACCCTTCTTTTACAAGAACATACACGGACAAAAGGACTCAGACCCACCATTATTACGAACTTGCTTCTCGTTTTCCAAGGCCTCGAAAAACAGCTACAAACTATTACCTGAAAACAAAAACAAACTGACAGCTAGGCACTAATGCCTACCTCCTTGCGTGATCCGAAATATCGAAGATTTTTCCGCATTAAAGTTGATAAATGAAAGGCCAAAATGTATCATCAGTTCGTTTATCATTGCTCACCCTCCAGCCAAACGCTTCAAAATCACACTGATTGTGAAAAGGTCCTAGCAATGGAGCCGTGCTCCTTCAAATATAGTTCCATAATTAATTTTTATTACGAAATCTGGTAGAAGTTACAAAATTTGAAACGTGACAAGTATTATACATCAATTTTTCTATATATTTTTCGAAAAGGATTAGTCCAATAATGTCCCAAACGTTTTAAAATTGCACAATTTCACAGCTGTTCACTCGCTATCAATACGCACTAAACATGCCTCACAACTGCTGACTGGCAAAATATCGATACATGGTCGATGCCAACATACTAACAAATGTATCTAATATTTATTATCATATAAACATATGGCATACTCACTACCAAAATATTTTTAATCATTCAATAGCATTAGCCATAATATGCAAGTCCAATACGTGTTTTGACAACTACTACTATTTTGCATGAAAACAAATAAAATCGATATCTATGAGAGTACTGATTGAAATATATCGATATCTCTTTATTTGTACATGTGGCGGGAAGCTGAACTCCCCCTTTCAATTTTCTAAATCACTGTTTTTACCAGTGATATTATAATATACTGTTTTACTGTCTGACTTACGCCATGGCTCTATATTTCTTGAAGGCCCTTGGCGACCTCACATGGGAGGATTATTTAGCTATTTAGACATTTGGTATAACTCGAATGAGTGAGCAACCATCGCAAGGTCTCTACCTACACAGAAAGATGCAGATAAATATCCATGCTTTGGGAGGGTTTCGAACTCACGATCTGTGTTTAAGCAATTAAGGCCCATGCCCCAGACCATGTGATCTCTGCGACGAATATAATGTGCTATATACATACAAATAAGTAATATTTTTAACACTTTTCTTTGTGATATTATAGACCATTTTGTTTTCTAAAATACTGTAACAAGTTCTGAATTCAACTGACCTGGGTCAAGATCCAGTGGCAGATACCTGTGAACACAATAATGACAGTAGACCCTGACAGCAAAAAGAACACTGGAAACTTTTTGACAGCTGACATAACTCCACACCAAAGATTCTGCACATCATCATTCAGAATCTATATTGCATCATAATTCTTGTTCTCTTAAACTTAGACCTTGACAGTTTCATCTATTATTGTAGTCCAATTTCCAGTTCTCTCCCCACAGATCAACTTCTCCTGTAGGATGCAACCCTATCCTTCTTTCTTCTGTTTAATCTCCATTTCATTATATCTGCTTTATGATATGCTTTCTTTTCCCTTTATCTTTCTGTCATAACCCCTAATTAAATCTGAAGTGTGAAAATGATTGTCTTCTATGACGTTGTGCCATGTGGTCTGGTCTACCAGGCTACATAATGCAACATCCCAGAAAGCAGTCATCTTTATACTTGCAGCAATGAGAACCTGAAATCTCACCTAAATTCAGATTACTTGCTTTGGTATGATAAAAAATATGCTGCAATGTCTAACACTTTCCTCCTGGTGTAGGCCTACAGCACAAACAAGGACAACTAAGTATCGGCTTGGCAGCCAGGGTTAGATATCAAACAGGAGTAGGGATCTTCTCACACTGGTTTTGGGATCAATACAGCTTGCAATCAAATGGATACTGCAGAATATTTCCTTTGTGGTAAAGAAAGTAAAAGAGACCATTTCATTTCAGCTAATATGTCAATATGTTTCTTAGGCACTAAAGTATACAGTCTGGATTGATCACAGAGTCCAAATTCATTCTTATGCTATTTAAGGATGGTGTTTCAATTGCAAAGACCGTACATAACTGTGTGAAACAGAAAGGTTATCATAAACAATAACAAAGCAGGCATAGCCTAGAGGATGAGGTCCTCTAAAAGTACTGGAGAGCACTAAGAAATGCCATTTGAAGGTCTTAGGCTCGAGGAAGAGAAAATTCCCTTTGGCTGATGTGGAGGGGGACCGAGCGGCTGCCAGGATAAGCAGCCAAGCCAGCTAGGCTGGGCAGGGCACTCTCTTGTTCTGAGGGCGAGAAATCGTCCCCGAAGGCAGATGAACTACCTAATGTAGTCAACCGCATAGAATCAGGCAGGCAAGGGGAAACCACCTGATTATATTCCCTAGAGAGAGCTTCATGGATGGACGATTCCAACCCATGAAGTGCCACCATGCCCTGTTAAGGGTCAAGGACAGAGAAGGAGGAGGCATAGCCTATTTCTACATATTATCTTGACATTCACCATGAGAGACTGGAGAAACACATGACAGTCCTCAATCACAATATCCCATAACCTAGTTGATTTTCAAACTGGGAGCTAATGCAAAGTCTATGCCAACATGGCTGGTTCTCCCCTGAATCACTGCGCAGCCAGTGTTGGAAGGCATTGAGCTATCTCGGTACTAGTCTTCTGGGTTGTAACATCATGTGAACTTGTATATAGTCCACACTGCGCTACTACCCAGAAGACTAACACAAGTCTGTATAGGTAGTAAATATGTCTTTCCTATTCAGAAGGTTCTGAAACAATCTGACAACGTCTCTGTAATGAAATGAAATATATTGTAATGTAATGTAATGTAATAATTATTATATAAGATACGTACTTGTGATATTCTAAAACGTTTTTACCAGCACAAAATTATCTACTCCACGATGCACTTCTTCTACAAGCGATTCACAGCTCAGTTCTTTCCGCAATAACGAAAGCGGATTGTTGACGGCATTAATGTAACACGACAATGCCGAGTAAACACGACGTTCCATAGGTAACCATTGTTGTCGATTTATTGATACGGATCTTACACATTTTCGTTACACGTTTTCCTTTCACTTTTTTGCCGAATGACCCTTCCGTATAGAAGAATTTACGTCAAAAAACATCAGCTTCTATTCTATGATGGTGGTAATGATTTAGGGAGTTAAAACATAAATACCATAAAGAAAAACACTGCAACTATATTACATGTGCGCAGGATATGTAGCATGTATGGGGAAATAAGAAAGGTATTAAGAACAATAATATGAACATAACAATAATCATGTATAAATGCCTACCACTGGGATTTGAATTAAAATAGCAATAAAACGATATATAGTGGCATTATGGTTAGTCACAATTTAGTTGTTTTTTTAACGAAATCAGCCATGTTCTTAAGCTGTGATGATTTTTGTAACAGTTTATAGAAATCATTGGAAAAATAAGGATGTTTATGTCATCTCTGACTTGCGTGGTGTCAGATAATGACATCGCACGGTTGAAGTAACTATTATGGCGAAACTTAGCACATGATATGACGTTATGAGTAAACCATTGTGTGTTATGCAGTGCATGCATACAATTCAGCTGAAACAAAAGCAACTGACATGTTATTTATTTGTAAACGCTGAAACATTTACAGGTACCAAACGTGTTTTCGCTATTGTGTGACTTTTCAAATCAGGAGTGGGCAAAATAAATTCATCCCGTAATATTCAGATAACTTATAAAACGGAATTTCATTCAGTTTTACTTTGTCATAGATAAATATTTTAGTCGAATAAAAACATAAATTTCGATATAAATAATCGCTTAGGGTTCCCAGTACACTTATTTGCCATTTTTATTTACTATACCTATCAACGAATGGGGACTATTCCGAATTCTATTTGATATGTGTCTTCCTAACGTCTTGAGAAAAGTAATCAAATTTTAAAAATGCCTGACAATTAACAAGAAACTGCAATGTAAGGAAAGTACAGCAAATAAACATTTTAGATAAGCTCACCCGTCAAGCGGTCGTCGAAGAATATTCGAAAAGTTAAGGCAGAGATCGCCAACCCTGTGCCCGCGGGGACCTTGTTGCCCTCGTAAGGGTCTGTGGGACCCTCTCCACAAGAATCTGAAAATATTCAAAATTATTTAACGATTAGTCAGTGATGATCGCCAAACAATTGGTGATTACCGCCATATGGACAGAATCTTTATGCAGTGCCGAGTAATTATATATGTTTATTATAATGTTATCACATGTCACATTAATTGAGGTATTTGGGTGTAAGTCATGGCGACATTTCCTACAAAAATGGTTTGTTACTTTTCCTTAGGCAGGCTTACTTTTGTGAGATGGAGCATGCCAAAACAGTGTTTTGGAAATTGTCTTGAAGAAAGAATGCAAGATACGTACAAATCCATCCGTATT
>NW_019059547.1:124830-160194 GCF_000696155.1 Zootermopsis nevadensis | reverse complement strand
CATATTCATCGCCCTGATGACGGAGGCAGTATGACCTCTGAAACGTTGGTTAACATCGACCAGACTACACAGCGCAACAACCCAGAAGACAGAAATCTTCATATTCACCGCTGTGAGAACCTCAAGTCTTACAAGTTAAATAGTCTGAACTTGAATCAATCATGCATTTGTAGCCAAACGTATATACAGAATATCCCAGAAGATATGTACACATATTCAATAAATAAAATTGACGTTTTAATAAACTAAACGGTTACATACGTCAGCATTGGCACAAAGTGGATTAGCTAATGTAATGTAGGTGTTCAAACTGACTACCATTAGCTTCGTGGTACGGATAACAGCGGTGAACAACTGACTGACAAGAGGTCACCACAGTCGCTGCTGGCATTGCTACGTAAGACAGTTAAATCTCTTGTCGGAGTTCTTGAAGTATTGTCGGCTTTGTGCTGTACAAAGCGTCATCCAAGTAATTCCACATAAAATATTGAGGTGGGAACAAAACTGGTGATAGTATGGATTCCTGAGTGTGTATACATGTTTTTGGGACACTCTGCACATAGCATTAAGCTTCGTATCCAGTAGCCTACTACTCATTATGTATTTAACAACACAAGTTTTTTGTTATGCAAATTAAATACAACAGTAAAGCAAAAATGTAATCTCTTTTAATAAACACTTTGAAAGCGAGATTTGTAAGAAAGTATAGTAGACAAAAATAATTATTCTCGTTCCACTGCAGCCGTAACACTTCATACGAGTTACCAACAACTTGAGCGCTGTTCCATAAAATTCAACGAGGTCGCAGATACAACTACTAAAGGTGCTCATATTTGCCAGGATTCCCCTACGCGTATTTAGTCGCTTCTGCTCTGATTATATAAGGTTCGAATCTCGGTTATTGAAACGACAGACCATAAGATGCAAAGTACGGACTCGATTCTCGGTGCTAGCAGGCAACCAGGAAAAAGTCTTTAGCGCCCACTTGCTGTTCTTTCCAGTGGGTAATAGAGGGCATCTTCTGCCGGGTGACGGCGGCAGGAGCATTATTATTCTCTCATAACTTTGCTGCCTCTTTCTGTGTTTCTAAAATTTTCTTCTCTGTTTCGTCCTTCCGTCTTCCTCTGCTTGCGACAGACATGTAAAAGTATATAATCCATTGAGCTTCTGTATTCGGTCTCTGGGGTTCAGACGCCTGGGTGTTACGACGTGACGGACTTTTTCAATTGTGACTCCATGATCTGAAAGGGGTAACCAAATTTTGCGTTATGTTCTGTGACCTGTAAACAGGAAATCACGTAGTAGTTGACAGTGTATCAGAATCCCCACAAATATAATTCTGTTCCTTACTGTGTACGTATCAAGCAAGCTTATAAATCGAAGTTGCGGGCTCAAATAAATTTTTCCTGATCGTCTGTACTGACTAAGAATACCGTAGAAGTACTGCCAATAGAGACTGACTTGTAGTGATTCGCGTTTCTGTAAATGTTTTGCGTCTGCTGTGATCTCTGTCCGTGACGTGCCTTCATATAAAGCGTCTCTGCGCGTATGTTCTTTTCAGATCGATAATACATCGTCGGATTCATCTAGGATGTTGATGGGCATTTAGTCTTATTGGGAATGCTTCACACTTCGCACTTTTAAAACCATTTTACGTTCAGGTCTCTTCCTCAGTGGATTACCCTGAAACATGCAGGTCTTGCAGCTAATTAAAATAAGGTTCTTTTCGATTTTGCTAACATCTCTTACCTTAATTTTCACTTAACTAACTCCATAGAGCAGAATCTTTATTGAGAAAATGATAGTCTCTCAGCTAGTGAAGAAATTCCTCTCTTATATGGAAACCGAAAGCTCGTTGCCGTGTTCAAAGAGCCCTCTACCGGTACCTAATATATGTTGCCCTAATATCCATTTTAATATTATATTCCCATATACACCTACGTCTTCCTAGTGACATGTTTCCTTCAGGCTTTCTAACCAACATTTTGTACTCATTTCTCACATCCCTCATGTGCGCTAATGTTCCCTACCCATCTCATATTTCTCGATTTGATCGTCCTAATAATATTTGGTTAAGATGATCTACAAGTTTTGTAGCTCCTGCTTAGGCAATTTCCTTCACATTCTGTCCCTTTATCACTCTTAGGTTCAAATATTGTCGTTTATTTTCTTATCAATCGGCCAGTCCGTGTTACGCACGAGATATCTCGAAAAGAGAATTCTAAGACTGGAAGCTGAAGCCTGAACAGTCATTAAGGCATAATTAACACCGTTAAAAATTTCGCCTTCAAAGAAGAGGGTAAATATAAAATAAAACAAGCATAAAATCTTGCACACAGGAACAGGGTATACAAAGAACATGAGTGATAAAAGATGTTACAAAGTGATGGGGATGGTGGTAAAGTGACATATATCAGAATATGTGAAATGTCCTTGTTCTTTGGATGACATTGTGTTTAAACATTATAACATTCTATTGCAAGCTTGAAATTATGTTACCAATTTTTCAGTCAATGTAACCCTACAAGAACCACTTTACTTGTCAATCCATACTGCTATAAAAAGTTCTGAATACAAAACATAAAACCTAAACAAGTCTAAAGGTTTCTGATGATGGTGCATTAAAATGTGTAAAATTATTATTGAGCACTTTGTCCATCATTCAAATTATAAACTACAGCATTTTAGAAAGTGGATTCTGCTTCTGTCATCGGTACAAGAGGGAAAGGGGACAGAAATCCTATGCCTTGGCCCTCTGGTTGAGCTTGCCTCAGACATAGTCCAGACTAGCAAAATGGATTTCTATCCTCTTCTTCTATACAGGAGGATTTGCTCAGAATTCAGCATCTGAAAGACTGCAGTCTTATTATTTTGTAATTTACATGATGGACATAGTGCAAGAGGTCAATTCTGCTTATTATACTGCATCATCACCAGAAACCTTCAGACTCTGATTACATTTTATGTTTTGTATTCACAAGAAAAATGGTTCTTGCTGGATTGCATTAACATTAAATATAATTTAATGCAGATGAAAGAAAGATGGTCCAGAATAAATGTTACATACCTGTCATTCAGCAGTTTAGCCACAGCCACGTGCCCCAGTCTGGCTTGTGACACAACCACATGCCCAGAGCACACCTCTGCTTCAACACCTAACTCAAAACTGAATGCTTAAGTCACAGTAGCCCAGATGACAACAACAGCACCTGTGGCAATCCATTTTCCGACATACAGACTTGCAGACAACAGATAAGCATTTCAGTCTTCTCATTTTCCATTAGAAACCGGCTAAAAAACGTGAAGGGACAAAACCACTGGGGATACCTAGGCATAGATGGAATTATAAAATTGAAGTGGATATTAAGTAGGATGTAATGGTATTAACTGGATTCATCTGGCTCAAGATAGGGGTCAAAGGGTGGGGGGAAGATCTTCCATACACTATAATGAACCTCTAAAATACTGGTAACTTTTAACCAGACAAGCGACTACAGTAAACTCTTGATTATCATGTGCAGATTACCAGTGTGTATTTCTTTTTACATAAACATGGACATATGTGAACTAGGCTGTTTCTCTTTCTGCAATCCACTGTGCACTTTTAAGGAGGGCGGGGGTTGAGAGGGTCTGCAGAAGATATGGTCACAAGGTGCCTTGTGTTTTTACAGTCAGTTTTTGTCAGTATCCATGGTGAGGTGGGTAGGATTCCTCCAGTGGACACAGTGATGGAGTGAAGGGGATGCTACAGATGATTTGTCTTTTTCAAATATTAATGTCTTAAGTCACTTCCATTACATTATACTGTGTATGGGCGGCCGCACACCAACTGCGTCAAGACAAGCATCAAGACATGAGACAAAAGACGCAGTCTTGCTTCATTCGTGATTCAGACTCGAGTCCGCACACCGAAGTAGCACGTGTCTGCGTCTTAGCACATATTCTCTAGTTGATGACATGACGTCGTCCAATGAGGAAGATATTTTAATGTACATGTGGCTTAAATTACGTAAAAGAAGGAAAAGGAAGTGGATTCATAACTTAAATGAGTCGTGTGCTCAACATGGTGCGTACGTTTTAGCGCGCGACTTGTTAAACGGTCCAGTGAAATTCCAGTCTTATTATCGAATGTCCCCAGAATCCTATAAGGAACTTCTTCAGAGAGTTTCGCCACTATTGAGGAAGCAGGATACAAACTATAGGAAAGCTATTAGTGCTGATGAACGGCTACTTATAACATTAACTTACCATCTATGTTTACTTCTTTTGAAACTGCATGCCAAGCTTTATCAACCTCCTCCTTGTTTGAGAGGCCCGGGGACGAATAATCGTATATTACCGGGAATTTCTCAACCGTCTGCCCTATCTTAATATTTGTTTACTCTTCACTCGTGTCGATAACGTACACTGGTGCTGTTACATGAGTACTGATGTCTCAGTCCTGGCGCACGGAAAAGGAACATGCTGGGTCTCACTGCACGTATCTGCAGCATTGAAGCTGACGTCAGCATCATGACTCAGACCGGTGTGCGGCGGTTTTCATAATCTCATTCGTTTCAACTGTGCTCCTTTCTTTGCGTCATGTCGCAGACTGTTACATGTCTTGACGCATGTCGGTGCGCGGCCTACCTAAGACTTTTATAGATTTATTTCAAAAACTCCCATATGTAACATGTGACAAAAAATACGTTGTAACAACACAATACAAATATCTATTTGGTATGACATAAAAGTGCCTGTACAGCAAACTTTCCTCCTATGCAGATTCAATTATAGGTGTGAAAATAAAGTAAAACAATTTTTTGCATAATGCAAAACATTTTATTATATACAGTCTGCCAGCACCCTGAAGTAGCACAAAAAATGTCACTCCTGTTTAGAAAACTAAATCGCTCATTCCTGCCCATGGTGTATCTGACGCGATAGAGTTTGATACCTAACTTTGTGCTAACATTTTATTTTAATAACTGTCATTCCATTATTTTATTTTTATGAATTTATTGCATAGTTACTTGACTTTCCACACCTGAGTCCTCACATCCCCATTAATTACTGGGGCCCATGTACATTCTTACAGCATTTAAATGTTTGCATTGGCAGAATTCCATGTACACACTTGTTCAGTGCAGGCCAACCGAAAAATTATGATTTGTGATCCTTTGCAGTAAGACCAGATTTTTTATAACATTAACACTTGAAACACTGCAGCTTCAATCCTTCATATGTTCATAAGCTGTCTGTGAAATTTTGCAACATGTAACTGGTAGATACACACTACACTACACTACAGTGCAACAGTGATTGATATACTAATAATTGTAAATCTTATAAGATGAATAGTTTTAAGAAGTATGAATAAGACAAATGTCATACAAAGACAGCAAACACATTCCAATCTGTATAGTACCAAATTTCTTCTCTGCCATATACTGCATTAGAGCTTATTGTTTAACACTGCTGAAAATGGTAACACTGCATTGCAAAACAAAAGGTAAGCAAACAGACGAGAATGTTTTGTGTACATGTGTCTCACTTTACTTTTACTACTTAAGAATGAAAATAAGAAATTATACAAGAAAGAGTAAACTGGAATTAATTTAATGACATCCATTTCTTAGACAAACTTTTATAACTCACTTGTGCTTCTGATCCTGCAGTATGCTGTGGTATTGCTTCTACTCCTTCTAAAGTGTGGCCATCTCTACAAACGGAAGATGCAGAGTCTCTGAGTTTGTTCTCATGTTCTTTCAGAGCCTGTAGAGGAAAATTAGTAAATGGTCACAAACAATTAGGTTTGCTGGTTATCTGTGTCCTTTTGCAGGTTCTGCACATTTCGTTATGATGATCAACTCAAACCTATTGGCTTTAGTGGTATGCTACAGTGACACAGGGTCAGTTGGACTCTGAATGTCATGATAAACAATTAATAAGAACTAAATAATAAATCTTGTGGCAATGGGTGTGACTCACATTAAGCACTGTTTACATTCAACGTACTTTCTAGCACAAACAATTAAAATATTATCATAAATACTGTAAGGTTCAAGATGTAAAAGATTTATAATTACATGAAGATAGATTATGAATCAAGATTATTTATTTACAGAACACACAAATTCTCTTAATAACGTCGTAAACGAGAACACGGAGTGAAGGATTCTCAGCATTTGCCAGTCCAAGATAATGAAGGGGACAACATTATTTAACACTAGGAAACAAGAAAATTTAACACAGAAAGAAACATTCATGCTTCAGACACCACGGGAACCATAAGTGTGGCGATAAAACAGGGAATTCAGTATATGCAGTAATACTTAACATATAGACTCTAGCTGTTGTATTACGAATTCTAATGTCTGTATTATAGAGCCACGATTCTGACGGAATGCCTCTACATCCTTCACTTGTTGTTTGATGAGGTATTTAGTTTTGGAGGCTTGACATAGCAGAAGTCGTTGTTCATCACAAACCTCTTTTGTTAGTGACTCAGCCTTCGCCTAAGACATACAAGAAGTAAAGAATAAATCTTAAGGCAATGGGTGTGACTCACATTAAGCACTGTTTACATTCAACATACTTTCTAGCACAAACAATTAAAATATTATCATAAATACTGTAAGGTTCAAGATGTAAAAGATTTATAATTACATGAAGATAGATTATGAATCAAGATTATTTATTTACAGAACACACAAATTCTCTTAATAACGTCGTAAACGAGAACATGGAGTGAAGGATTCTCAGCATTTGCCAGTCCAAGATAGTGTAGGGGACAACATTATTTAACACTAGGAAACAAGAAAATTTAACGCAGAAGGAAACATTCATGTTTCAGACACCACGGGAACCATAAATCTGGCGATAAAACACAGATTTCAGAATATCCAATAATATTTTAAACTTACAATCATCACTTCTTGTATTAGTAACTCATATACCCATATTTTAAAGTCACTTTCCTCCATCATGTCCATTAAATTCATGTGTTGTTGTTTCATCTGGTACAAGATTTTGGAGGACCGACATAGCGGATGACACTGTTCATCAAAAGGCTGTTTTCTGAGAGACTCACCTTTCACCTAAGACATACAAGAAATAAATAATAAATCTTGAGGCAATGGGTGTGACTCACATTAAGCACTGTTTACATTCAACCTACTTTCTAGCACAAACAATTAAAATATTATCATAAATACTGTAAGGTTCAAGATGTAAAAGATTCATAATTACATGAAGATAGATTACGAATCAAGATTATTTATTTACAGAACACAAATTCTCTTCATGGCGTCGTATACGAGAACATGGAGTGAAGGATTCTCAGCATTTGCCAGTCCAAGATAGTGAAGGGGACAACATTATTTAACACCAGGAAACAAGAAAATTTAACACAGAAGGAAACGTTCATGCTTCAGACACCACGGTAAGAGCACTGCATTGGAAAACAAAACATAAGCAAACAGACGAGAATGTTTTGTATACATGTGTCTCACTTTATTTTTAGTACTCAATGATAAAAATAAGAAACTATACAAGAAAGAGTAAACTGGAATTAACTTAATGATATCTGTTTCTTAGACAAACTTTTATAACTCACTTGTGCTTCTGATCTTGCAGTATACTGTGGTATTGCTTCTACTCCTTCTAAAGTGTGGCCATCTCTACAAACGGAAGATGCAGAGTCTCTGAGTTTGTTCTCATTTTCTTTCAGAGCCTGTAGAGGAAAATTAGTAAATGGTCACAAACAATTAGGTTTGCTGGTTATCTGTGTCCTTTTGCAGGTTCTGCACATTTCGTTATGATGATCAACTCAAACCTATTAGCTTTAGTGGTATGCTACAGTGACACAGGGTCAGTTGGACTCTGAATGTCATGATAAACAATTAATAAGAACTAAATAATAAATGTTGTGGCAATGGGCGTGACTCACATTAAGCACTGTTTACATTCAACCTACTTTCTAGCACAAACAATTAAAATATTATCATAAATACTGTAAGGTTCAAGATGTAAAAGATTCATAATTACATGAAGATAGATTACGAATCAAGATTATTTATTTACAGAACACACAAATTCTCTTAATTCCAGCGTATACGAGAACATGAAGTGACGGGTTCTCAGCATTTGCCAGTCCAAGATAGTGAAGGGGACAACATTATTTAACACTAGGAAACAAGAAAATTTAACACAGAAAGAAACACTAATGCTTCAGACACCACGGGAACCATAAATGTGGCGATAAAACAGGGACTTCAGAATATTCAATAATACTTTCAACTTACAGTCTCCAGCCGTTTTATTAAGAATTCTAATTTCTGTATTGTAGAGGCAACTCTCTTCATGACGTCCTTTAATTTCTGGTGTTGTTGTTTCATGTGATTCATGACTTCAGAGGCCCGACATAGCACACGATGCTGTTCATCAAATAGCTGTTTTCTGAGAGACTCAGCTTCCACCTAAGACACACTTGTATACATGTGTCTCACTTTATTTTTAGTACTTAATGATGAAAATAAGAAGTTATACAAGAAAGAGTAAACTGGAATTAATTTAATGACATCTATTTCTTAGACAAACTTTTATAACACTCTTGTGCTTCTGATTGTGCCATATACTGCCTTAAAGCTTATTGTTTAACACTGCTGAAAATGGTAACACTGCATTGCAAAACAAAACGTAAGCAAACAGGCGAGAATGTTTTGTATACATGTGTCTCACTTTATTTTTAGTACTTAATGATGAAAATAAGAAGTTATACAAGAAAGAGTAAACTGGAATTAATTTAATGACATCTATTTCTTAGACAAACTTTTATAACACTCTTGTGCTTCTGATTGTGCCATATACTGCCTTAAAGCTTATTGTTTAACACTGCTGAAAATGGTAACACTGCATTGCAAAACAAAACGTAAGCAAACAGGCGAGAATGTTTTGTATACATGTGTCTCACTTTATTTTTAGTACTTAATGATGAAAATAAGAAGTTATACAAGAAAGAGTAAACTGGAATTAATTTAATGACATCTATTTCTTAGACAAACTTTTATAACACTCTTGTGCTTCTGATGCTGCAGTATGCTGCAATATTGCTTCTACTCGTTCACGAGTGGCCATCTCTACAAACGGAAGATGCAGAGTCTCTGAGTTTGTTCTCATGTTCTTTCAGAGCCTGTAGAGGAAAATTAGTAAATGGTCACAAACAATTAGGTTTGCTGGTTATCTGTGTCCTTTTGCAGGTTCTGCACATTTCGTTATGATGATCAACTCAAACCTATTGGCTTTAGTGGTATGCTACAGTGACACAGGGTCAGTTGGACTCTGAATGTCATGATAAACAATTAATAAGAATTAAATAATAAATCTTGTGGCAATGGGTGTGACTCACATTAAGCACTGTTTACATTCAACGTACTTTCTAGCACAAACAATTAAAATATTATCATAAATACTGTAAGGTTCAAGATGTAAAAGATTTATAATTACATGAAGATAGATTATGAATCAAGATTATTTATTTACAGAACACACAAATTCTCTTAATAACGTCGTAAACGAGAACACGGAGTGAAGGATTCTCAGCATTTGCCAGTCCAAGATAATGAAGGGGACAACATTATTTAACACTAGGAAACAAGAAAATTTAACATAGAAGGAAACATTCATGCTTCAAACACCACGGGAACCATAAATGTGGCGATAAAACACGGACTTCAGAATATCCAAAAATACTTTCAACTTACAGTCTCCAGCTCTTGTATTCGTGACTTCAATATCCGTTCCTCAGTGTCATTTTGCTGTCGGATCTCCTTTAAATTCTCCTCGTAATTTTTTCCCATGAGGTCCATTGCTTTGGAGGCCAGACATACCAGACGTTGTTTATCAGAAATCTCATTTTTGAGTGACTCAACTTTCGCCTAACACATACAATGCACAAAATTTCTATTATTTTAATGACTGACAACAATATACAAAGATACCATTATAGTATCTTAGATTAAATCTAAAGTTGGGGAAAGGGTATTAGTAAATACTGTTTTTATAAGAAACTTTCTAAAAAATAATGTTGCTATGATCATGTCCCATAGCAGTCCACTGAAATTTACAAACAGGCTAAGATCTGGCCCATTTGCAGGCAAGAGATAATAATAAAATGAAAGGAACTGTGGATGCATTTATTTTGTGATGTTGTGTCACACAGTATACACGACTACTTCCAATTTCAGTCTGTAAAACAATAATACTGTGAAAGGTAAGTATATTGTGTGTGTATGATGCAGTTTTATATATCTGGTTATCAGGCATAAAATTATAATGTTTTCGTGTTTCTTTTAAGTTGTTATATTACCTGGTCAACCAACAGCACATAAAAAGCAAGTGACTACACAAAAAACACCTTACCTGATGGACATTCGTCATGTGAACCATGTCATCTTCTGAACTACTAATTTTGAACCTCAGCTTGAAATTATCTGTCTCTAGATCGGTCAACTGTCTAATGTGCACATTCACACTTATATCTTTGATGGAAAATGTCTTTAATGGCTGCAGCAGGCCCATTGTAACTACTGAAAGAGAAAGAAAAAAAAATTTTTTTACACAGAAACAATTGATTTAGAACATTTTGAAGTGACAATTCTTGCAGAAAATGGTTTTCTTACAAGAAATTGTCATTTTAATTAAGCCTTAATTAACAAGCGCAGAACATGAAAAATGATGGAATATTATACTGCCATGAAAGAATCTGATAACTTCCAAAGCTGTGCTAGTGTAAACCATGGCAACTACCCTCCTAAAATAAAAAATCATCGCACGTAACACTACAATTGCTTCCATTAGCCTTGTAGTCTCTGCTATTCAATGGATACCATGGGTCCCTCTCCTGGAATAAATCAGCCAGGGCATGAAGCTGATAACCCACCTCCTAGGAATATGTGCTTAATTAAACAAACCTTCAAATAATTTACAATAAAACCGACAGTAATAACAACCATTTATATTTTTATATCAGCAGGTATTGTTCACATTTACATAATGTTGTATGTCATGTGTTCACTCAACATTGTTAACTTATATGTAATAAGAGAGTAAAAGACCACTCTGACAACAATGACGAAGGCTCATGGAAGTGATCAATCTGAAAGAAAATGACATTCCAAACTTGCAGTTTATATACAATGGACTGTAAAATGTTGCTACTTGGCGAGTTACGAAGCGTTAAACCGGGCCACTCGACCACCAAATGTCCGAATCTTTCATACACCAAAAATTAACAAATACGTTACGATTTATAGTTTAAAGTTATTTAGGTGCAAATTATACATTAAGTTAAATCCTTTGTAAGGATAAAATTAATTCATTATTCATGTAACAGTTCTGATTTCAAGTGACCTGAAACAGTTACTGTTGCAGTCTCTGATTCTTGACGTCTGTTGCCACAAAGCTCGCGTCTTACATGTGAAGCATATCACTGCTCTGCGAAGAACACAACGAAGGCAGCAATACATTGTCTTCAATCACAACTTACGACACGCCCAAAACCGCCCGAAGACAGCTAAACCAGAAAATAGATGTTCTGCTGACTATTTGCACACGAAAGTCACACAACGATACCGAACTTCTAAAACATTCTTTTAATCATCGTGGACCGAATTAAATACTGTGAAGACCAAGGCAACATCACAACACAGCAATAACAGATTATCGTATGCTGTGCAGCTGCACTTCAGCATACACAAACCACACAAAGATTTATAAATTCCACGTTATATTCAGGCCAACACGCCTTCCTCTCCGAGTAAAACAAATTACGTAAGAAAGTTCGACAACAACATTGTGAAATGCGGTATTATTTTTCTTAGCTAGATTAACCCTGAATTGTGCTGTGCGATGGGGCGATACTGAGTTTCTACCTAACAGGTCAGTTAACGACCCCACTGTCCAAGTGATGTAAGAAGACTGAATATGGAGCAATGGTGGAATGACAACAGTGGAAAATTGAAATACTCGGAGAAAAACGTATCCGAGCGTCACTTTTACAAAAATTCCAATGGACTGATCTGAAAATATGAATAAACCAATAATTTCCCATTTTGGCAGAAATTCTTAAGAAATAAGTACTTCTCTGAGTCGCGCAGAATTAAACTATAACAATATAAAATTCCTCGGTCTCACAAACATGTCCTGCGATAAGAGGCCAGTATAAAGATGGCTCCCTGATAAATGGAGGCAGCAAGTACCTCTGAGACGCTGGTAAACGTCTACCAGACTAAACGGCGCTACAACCCAGAAGACAGCCATCTTCGTTCATTATCGTAATCAGATAAGCTTGCCACCGGTCTCCATCGTCGGTCTGATGAAAATTCAGGAAGAACATAAAAATCTGATGACAGCCGGTGTCCAAGGCAGAATAGATTTCGGAATCTCCAGAAAACAAACCACTACATAACATTTTGTAAACAAACAATAAAACTTTGCCATGTATAAATTGCTACAGCGCCTTATTTCAGCTGAGCGCGCGAAGTTGAAGGCCATGTCCAAACTTACAACAATCTACCAGTTCCTTCACTGTTATTTTTGTCTGCCAAATAACAGATTTCCAGCTACAAAAATAATCTAGATCAACGTAGGGTGCAATGCAGAAAATGTGTGTACTCGGACTGTTTGCCACGCGTCTATGGGTATAGAGATAAGTTGGCAAGATGTGAATTGAAGACACAAAATTAAATATAACACGCAATTACTCTGAACAATGAAAGCGGGTTCCCATCTCAATCACAAAACGGAAAGGTGGAGTACACCAGATCATACATACGTGTAAAGGAGATTTAATTTCGCATCGTCAATAAATTATGATTGCACAGTGTAACTGCACGACAGCGGAAGACCAGCACATGTGTTCATCCTCATAATCTACAACTGGCGGCCAGAGAATTAGGCTGCTTGGTGGTGACCCGCTCCGACCTCATTCCGCCGAAAAGTCTTTTTAAGTTTGTCCTAGGTTTCTTAACCCAAAGGTGATTTGCAATTCTTTAGTAGTCTCTTTGCATTCTGTTAACGCGCTGAATCCAATGGCTTTCATATTTTACAATTTTTAAGCAATGTTCAATGTCTGTTTCCTCTGTAGCCCATCCAAAAATTCTTCTTGTTCTGCTCACAAATTTCATTTCAGTTCCTGCAGAAAACATGTTACGTTCCGCATTTTGGAGGGTCTAGGTTTTAATTTTGAAATTAATGCCCGATTAACACAGAATTTCACTATATCGGTAAGGCAACTTTCATTCGGGCAGTACCCGGTCTGAACCTCGGCTTGAAAACAATAGAAAATACACGAATTTTCCCAGGTGTTTTAATATAAACTGGCGATAGAGATGCCAAACAACAGAGCGGAATAACAATCTTAACGTTCTGTTAAAAATTTAAAGCTCGACACCCATCAAAACTAAAAGCCTATTTAATACTCTGGTCCTTATCTCTAAAAAAATACACGGTATCTGCTGATGTTTACTGAAATGACAACTGTTAATGCTGAAAAATTAATACAATTCATAAATACACCCTGTGGGCAAAATTCTGCATCAATGAACGTTAAAGCATCTGGTACACATAGTTACCATTGTTCCTCGAAAGATTAATCTTTGATTATTTGCCTTTTATCTGCGAGCAACCCATTTCTTACCCACCATAATGAAAAAAAGAAAATATTAAATAACGATGCACCGACATGATACTGAATGACTGAAGCAGCCTTTGTGCTCTGGCAACCTTTAGGAAGAGATCCTTTTTCACAGCCTGCTTACTGAAATGACGTATTAAATCCTCTAGCCTCTCTCTCATCGCCGGCTGAATGCAACAGGCGTACGTAACCATAAGGACAAGCAATGCGGACGATTAGTGGATTCGGTCCGGAATTGCAGAGCGCCAGGGCCGGTCTTCGTCAGTGTAAGAGGATCCGACTTGTTTGACGAAACCTAACATTCAAAATGCTGCCGTCTCCGATCGAAATTTTACGAAACAGTTCCAGGGAAAAAAGTAGCGTTTTTCATCCGACCGGTCAATGCGTTTCACGTGTTCACAAGCATGTACAGAAATCTCCTCACCAAGATGGCATTGTGGTTATAGCACTAACATTACATTCTGAAGGTCCGGGTTAGGTCCCAACCGTTGATAAAAATATGTCAGTATAATGAGCCAGTCATCTTATGATGAGCACACAGACAAATTTGAAAACGTTGTGGATATGAAAAAAAAATAGGAAAGCGGATAATACACAAAATCCCGTATTTTATTAAGCAACGAAACAGAATTAAAACTGAATTCTTTACTTTACAGCTACACTGAAATTCTCAGTGTGATAACACCAGTTGAAATAAAGCCACAGTCCTTCAGTTTAGTCTACACTTCATATCTGGATTTTTCTATTCGGAGAACATTTACATGGTACACAAACTGAAAAATCATAAAGATGTGTGAAATACGGACGTTACCAACTTATTTTATAAAAATGCAATTTTAAACACGTCTACACTGAATCACACGGCCATATTATGAACTACGTCTTATTTCTTACAATGAGAAAGACTACGAAATACGACATTGACAAGATGGGCCACTTACGACCCGTGGCGTTACAATCCCTGGGTAAGAGCCAATCCGAAGCCTGGCTACGACGCGACCACGAAGTACGTTAACATTTACTCCAGAGTCGGCAAGGGGATAGATATTTTTAAGCTCTAGACTAGAAATGTAGTTCCCCAAAACCGGAACCTTGGTAACTTGGTAAAAAAAACCACGAAAAAATTAGTGACCTGAATGTCCTCTGCTGCAGCAGGCCTAAGTGATGACCAGTTTTAGAGTGATAAGGGTGATCGCTCTGATGATTGAGGCAGCAAGCACCTCTTATACGTAGGTAAACGGCGCAACAGCCCAGAAAGACAATTTCATATTCGCCGCCGTGAGAACCTGAAATCTCAGAGTTTCAGCAAGAAAGCAAACCCAGAGGAAATTACTTTTCCTGGTCCTAATGCTTGCCAGGGTTTTCAAGGCTTTCCACAATCCCCACGAAAAAAATATAGCCCAATATCATTAAAAAAAATGCTGTGCCTATCTTCCTGTGTCTTCTGACCTCTTTCCAACTATCACATATCTGTATTTAAAACAGCGTCGTAAACTAACCTAAGGAACAGGGAAAAGAAACGTTCTATTCCGAAGCATTCTGGTGTAATCACATGACTTTAAATTCTCATGAAGTTCAGAATAATGACACAACAGTAACCTGGATTTTAAACCACGTGGGTCTACAACCGGAATCAGAATGATAAGAAGAAAATTCCATTACCGCCTATTTCAACGCGGTCGCCAAGTAATTAACTAAACCAAAAACAAGAAATGTGAGAAGTATCTTTTTTCGAAAATTCACCCCCCCCTCTAACCCCAAAATTCTTAACACCTAAAACTAAATGGCAACTCAACAAACACCTGCTTCAGCAACAAATAACTCTCCATTTTCTATTCACGTATATTCTCACTGTAAACAACAATCATTTCTGGAAAAAAGTAATGCCGGCGAAAAGTCGTTTGGGACAAATTCTCAAGTATTATCAGCTGAGCTGTCAAAGGGCTAATGAATATCCCAGCATAACCTATGAAGGTTAAAGGTCAAAACACCACACATTAAATCCGCTGCTTTAACTCTGTTGTGTTCCAAGCCCGGTTGCTGTATGGGCAATTCTATCCTCAAGCGTTTACCAGAAAACGCGACGCTGTATTTAAGTCGGTGCAGTGGCTTCAGATGAGATCTTTCGTGTACTATAGCTACGCTCCGGATTTGTTTGTTTCTGTGTCGTAACTTGTTTAACGATGGCATGTCATCTGATGGGATCGGGTACTGTCTAATAAGCAGAAAATATACGTGAGTTGCTACAAGCTTCAGAGATGAGGAAACTAACGAAAATGCTACTAGGATACCGGGCTCAACCAAACAGAAATTTTTGGACAGAGTACAGTAATAAGAACTTTGTATCGCGATTAAAGGCCATGACAATCAAACAAAATCAAGTACACATGCCTGCTTTTACAGAAAACGTAAGGTTAATTTTCGTACGCATACGTCATCCTAAACAAGAGAAATACAGGTTTCAAGTAGGATTTGAGGTTTTCAAGGCAGTGAGTATGAAGGTTGGGTTGTAGCACCCCGTAATATGGCAGAAGTTAACCAACGTGTCAAATTATCGCCCTGATGATGGAAGCAACAAGGATGTCTGAAACATTTGTAAACTTCTGCCATATTACACGGCGCTACAACTCAGAATCCAGTTTACATCTTTAAAAAACGTTTGGTGAAAATAGAATTAAATATATTTTCGCGTTCTAGATCAATTTTCTAGTCACAATCTCGCTTAATACTAGTTTCCCACGTCAGAACGTGTCCTGCGTTTCAGAGCAGCCGCTACAAATGCTTGCTCAGACATACAAATTTAAGCAATGCCTATTTTAATTTACTAAACAGCATTTCACAACGTTGGTAATTTTATTAACAAGCTCAAATCGTAAGACCTAAAAATTTCACTGAAATAAACATATGGAAACGTTACATCAGACTCGCGAAATTTAAGATACATTCTGTGAAGCAGCAGATAAGGAAACCCCGCACATGGAGCAAAATGCTTCATTAGAAGGCAACAGTTTCTCAGCCGGTCTAGAAATTCAACATTTTCATAAGTCCTTCATCAGACCATATATCAAACTACATTAATCTAATCCGCACTCTCATATGCTGTTCTTCAAGATACATTTAAAATGTATCTTAATACCTTTCTTTCACCAATGACGAAATCTCCAAGCAGCTTCCTCGTTTCCTGACAAACCCTGTGTATACATTTCTCACTTATCTTGTGTGTGCTACATGCCCTGCCCACCTGATCCTCCTTTATTTGACTACCTCCACAATATCTGGCCTAGGATAGGCCTACAAATTATCAGCTATTCATCATGCAGTTTTTTTAAGTCCTGCATTACGATGTAAAATAAAACAATCCCAACCACCAAAGTCGGTAAACACGACTCCACCTGAAACAGCATAAAACCCCGTCCTTGCCAAAAACATTGTTATGAACAGTCATTGTGAACACTTATAACAAAAGGAAATCAAAGTTGGAAGAAGTTTAGTTCGTTTAACATAAAAAACAAATGTTTGTAACAACGCTTTCAGCAATTGTATTTAAATGTAAACGGGGCATAAATAATGGTAATAACAGTAACGGTTTTGTTCCGTTTCATGGCATCCCAATTTTGAAGCACCTACAATTTCGGCATCTTCACCCCTTTCCTCCGGCTTTAGGAGCAGAGATGCGAGACGTCAAAAGAATAACCCCCTCCTTGGCTGCAGTTATGTTCACACTTAAAAGTATTTGTTATGTAGTGACACAAGAGAAAATTAGAGATCAGACCGATTCCAGTCCACCCTTTACTGATGTTCGGATTGCTTTCAAAACAACTATAATACCGCGTCTTAGTGATGCTGTATCAGCTGCTAAAGTCGTCGCCGAGCTATGGCCTAATGGATGGATAAAAACGAACAAGCCAACCGTTAGCCCCAATCTAATCGGTTTCTGCTTCCTCCTTCTCTTGCGCTTTTCATCCACATACCGCCCTACACCCCTCCATCATTTTTGTCTCCTGCGACCCCTCTGTTATCTGAAAACCTGGGGTCTTCAACCTCTCCCAGACGACGGTCAAATTTACACTCGAGGCCCGCAAGTTGGGAGGACAGTTTACTGAATGTTCGTGGCAATTTATTAGCAATATTACAAACTTAATATTATAAATAGATTCATACACATATCACTCAATAACTATCTTTTACAAAATCAGTCATTTGGTGAGACATGAGACGCTGGTTTTTGCTTGAGTGATCTATCAACATAGATTTAACTTCTGCTGCTGAGAAACGCACGTGCCCTTCCAAATGTGAACCGATGAGATGGATTAGTTTTCATTAGGCTGAACATTTGTTCACAAGGACATACACTGCCGAACAGTGACTGCATTAACAAGACGTATTGTCTGATACTGGCAAATTATTTACTTATTATTGTCTCTTTCTCTTCTTCGTTGTTTCTGTATCCATGTCCGGGCAGTAGACTAAAAAATATCACCCGATAAACTGCGTTATCGAACGAATTGGGATGATTACGTTTGTAATTAATTCCAAAGTACTGATTAAAAACAACATATTTAAACTCAAAAGGCAGCAGTCCCTCAACGAGACAAGAAATTCCCCGCCCTTTACAGAACTTGAAGGTTCATTATAGCATTAACAGACGCCAGCCGCTGGACTCTTAAGCGAACCAAAAGATGATGTACTTACCTGGAGCGGTTTCATCTGCATTCTCTTCTGAATCCTGCACCTCACTGGGACCTGGGCTGTAACAACAAAACATACATTAAGTAAATATACATTTAACGTGTGCTAATAGTAATTAAGGTAAAAGTACCATCAAAGGCATGCAAGGCTATCACGAGTTAAATATAAACCTGATAGTTTTCTCACTTATTTGAACCAAAGATCATCTCTTAAAACACATAAAAACTGTCAAATTAATCATATACAGAGAACTGCTATAACCACAGAAATTCCTCATGAAACTTCGAGAGAACATAGGATTTCGTGTGAACATAGGAAAAAAAGTGACACGCAATATGAAACCCGAACGGCGAGCAGACTAGGTATACAGACCACGTAAAAACGTATATCATGTGGACAATCTAAATGTCTCAAACCAGAAGGTTCTTTCGGCAGCGAAGAAGAAACTGCATTAAACAAGAGTATTTGAAGGACGTTTACACGGAATGGTTACACACGTGTACTTGTAGAATAGCTGCAAGGTTTGATCGTTTGCTGCGTTGGATACTAAGCACAAGCTCAGGAATTTCAATTGTCAATAACTTTTCCGCGTCTATTGTTAACACAACCGTCTTTTTTTCATGCGGAGTGAAACAACATCAACGACTAAAACTGCAAACACAGTTCGACGAGAATTTCGAAATGCTGACAATATTACAACTGGGTTGCTCATGAAATAGTTGTTCCTTATAGCAGCTGTGTGATAAATACGTGAAAGCAGAACCCAACCATAGACCAATGCAAGAAAGGACAGTCGCACTCCGAACAAGTGCCGAGGTTAAGAATGAGTAGGAGCTATATCCTCCACCCCAAGTGACTACATGGCGTGTAGCGGGACAGCTTTTATATGAAATTGGAAACAAAATAGCCCTTCTGGCCAAATGAGGCAAATAATTTGGACACCACTGCCTTGAGTTATTTTTGCTAAAATTAAATGAGGCTGTACGGTTAAAGGGGACTTCCTGCCTGTCAACCAAGAGTGAATCCATTCTAATGCGGCAGGAAACATAGAAGAGACAAAAAAGAAGAAGAAGAAGAAGAGGAAATAGAACATAAGGAAAGGACGCAGACATTTGAAAGAGACAAGATATAAAATTATCAACGTAGAGAGAAAAAATACGTACAGATTTCCTAAGAATCTCTTTCTGTTCCACGTGGAATAATGTCAGACTGAATGGATTCCTGAGTCATAGGCGTGGTTCCTGCGTTAGAGCCAAGATTAACACAGACCAGCTGTTATTTCAGCTCATATTCCGAACTAGTTTCCTGTAAATGCAAGGCGTTCTCCGCCTTTTGTAGAACCCGAAGGATCACTACCGTGATCACAACAGCAGTCACCGGTCCCTACCACGAGCCAGATTAATCCAATCCACGCACTTAAACCCCATTTCCCTAAGGTCTTCTTCAGAGTATTCGTCCCTTCAACGCTGTGGGAAAAATGCAGGGTTACTGATTATTAGAACAGGTGTCACACATAACCACCGGACGTTAAACGATTAAAATAGTATTTCCTCCGTGCAGTACATATGGCTGCGTCAAATTCTACAGCATATGACACGTGGGTAAGCAGCCTGCTAAAAATAACGCATCCATTGGCTAAATTTATACAGTATATTTGTTATGCGCGTAACCTACATATTACACGCTACACGTATGTTGCTCGTAGTTACTACACCGTGTCACTATTCGTATATTTTTATAGGCTCTAATTCTAGATATGGAATATCTGTAATGACGGTTTGTCCGTGTTTTCCTCAGTTCTTCCTAGAAAATGCAAGGGAAATAACTTAAAGTACGTGTCGTTTGTTTCTGCATTCTATCGTTTTCAACAACACGCGAAAATCTTTGTGGTTGATAAGAAACTACACTGGCGAAAAACAAACAAGAAACGACCAGTGTGAAGAACATAAAATTCATAGACTATGAGAAAAAACTCATCTAGAAATATCTCAAGTCAGCTTCAGTTGCCGAACATAGAAACAACTCTAGAGCAAGTCTGAGACACAGGAATTCGTCTACCTTCTGAAACAATATAATCTAGCAGTAAGCACGTGTAGCAGAAACGTGCCCGATTGCGACTTGTAGGCGATCGTTCAGGAAAACACAAATAATCATAGCCGTTCATGGCCCGAGAACCACACATTTCAGCTAATTGTATTCAGAGTAATTATGAACAAATGTCCTTTTGTATTTGAATATAAACCAAATGCTACAAATATATTACAAAATAAACAGCATAATTCTGTAGTGGAAAGCCACGCGCTAACAAAACACAAGAATACAAAATTATGTTTACATAACATCACTTAATTACGTGAGTAAAATTCTCATCTTAGAAGGAATTCCCCAAATGCGTTTTTGACACCCCTACTAGGCTTCACGCGTTCAGACCACCTATAACCAAAAACGACGAAGGGGAACGAAGAACGTCCTGGAAACAGGCCATGATGATAATCATTATTCACAATTTCAGAAGTAATTCTGAACTGGAACAGGCCACATGGGCCTAATCCGTAAAAGTATTAAGAACATCAATGAACAGACTAGCAGCTGCTAACTAGCGCACAGGAATGCAAAGTTGATGGGCGGAAACTAACCGTAATGCAAGTAGGAAGAAACAAAGTAGAAAAACTTGAGTAGCCCTACATATTCATAAGTAAGACAAAGTCACACTATTAAACACTTGGCAATTTAAATAAAATGTAAACAAAATACACGCACCAAGGAACAATTAAAATCAAAATAACGCGACGAAGAAATAATTTATTTTCTCGGACTTCGTTTTTTCTTATATGCAGTAAACATTATTCAGACCTTGTGTCCATCTGTTTGTGGAACCGAAGGTTCATTTATCAAATTCCCTAATGCCCGCCCACGGACGCTATTTTGAGTCAAATTAATTCAGCATATTTGCATCCTATTTATAACATATCCTTCATCTACTCCTAGGTCTTCCAAGCAGTATCTTCCACTTACGCAATGGATTATCAACACGCACCAAAATTAAATTCGCCCTATAATTTTTAATGCAACCCCCCCCCCGCCAACAACACCAAATTAAAATAGAAACTCGTGCAGCAGTTTTGAGATGAAAACGCGGACTCACAGAAGTGATC
Organism: Zootermopsis nevadensis; assembly: GCF_000696155.1. Next base: position 138,675 of record NW_019059547.1, on the reverse strand, counting down.
TTACCATCTTGCACTCATTTTATGCGCTTTGTGCAAAGAACGCATAAAACCCGAAACATTTTGTTCGCTTCTTTTCATGTAGTATATTTGAACAACGCATCCATAGGAGAGAAAGTAACCCAACAACTGAACGTATTTAACTAAAGCGAGTACGAGAAGTGACCCTTGCCCATGCATTTCTAGTGCCACTGAACGAAAAGTTAAGGAAGAACTATATGCTGTTTACAATGTGAATAGAGTAGTTGTACAAACGGGAAGCAGTCCAATGGAAAATACGAAAGCGAAGTAGTGGACCCAGTCTTGTGAGGTTCAGAGCGTAGTCAATTCAGGTAGTTTACATGAAGCAATGATCCATGGTCCTCGAAGGAGAATGGATCTTCATAATTTAAAATACATGGTAATGCTATATAAGCATGCAGTTAAGGTAAAAGATGCCCCCCACTTCGTAACAACGCAGCGGAATCCTTCTTGAGAAGCTAACAGACGCTCAAGGAACTATCCGTCTATTTTTTGGAGCCAGAAGGTTCATTACCCTGCTCACAAAAGCCACCAACACGCCCGTATCTGGAGCTATATCAATCTACACATTACCCTGATGATAGAGGCAACCACCTCCGAAACGTCTGTAAAATTATACCAGACTACACGGCGCAATATCCAAGAAGACAATCATCTTCACACTCGCCACCATGAGAAATTGAATTCTCACCCAGATATGAGTCCAGTCCACACCCTCACACAGCATTCTTCAAAGAACGGCATCCTTCCATTAACAAACAATATCCTATACCCTAACTGACAAACAGTATGTACGAAAATTTCTGTCATAATTTGAATTCCTTTATCCATCAAACAATGTACAAGAAATAAACGAATATTACATAAGACGAACTCAGGGAGTTAGTACATTCGCTCCCCTTGTAATATTCAAGATTCCACTTCGACTCCAACAGCCAAATTACTTATCCAACTGTGCTCGTTAATGGTAATCGATACATTACACTTCCTCAATCAAATGCCTGGCAACTGACACCCTATATCAGCATAGAACCCATCTCCAATTGACGTTCCCCCTATCAGTTGGAAATACAAAGAATCAAATAATACGAGCACTCTCGCTCAACCGGCGTAAACAGGACAGACTGACGGGGCAGTTAATCGAAAAGCGACTTATTCGAAGACATTCTTCGCTTCGAGATGCAATGAAACGTAACAAGAATGCAGCATAGAATGAGAAATCATCAATGGCATGTTACTAGGCACAAATTATTAAATACAGGTAAACAATACAATAATATTCTTAAAATATCAGTGAAATTAACGTAAACTAAATTATTAAATTTAATGACTAAAGTAGTAAGCTGCTGTTGCTGATGAATAAACAGGTAAAAGTTTAATAATAATAATAATAATTCTGTCCTCTGATGATGGAGGCAGCAAGGATGTCAAAAACGTCGGTCAACTCTACCAGACTACACGGCGCAACTTCCAAGAAGACAATCATTTCGACCCACTGACCGTGGCGAGAAGTACGCCATTTGTGCTCAACTAGTTAATTGAGAAAACTGGCAATGGAGCAGCTGTGAAGAATACCCCATGGTAGTGCAGGCTATCTACCTTAAAGTTCTCCATGATGACAGTAGTATATTGCTTGACACTTGAGTCTGCTTTGATAACCACGGGGTTTGGTAACAATGATTTGACAACAAAAAATGTACACTAACTGGCACCAGAACATCTATGGTACGCAGCTAGTTCTGAGCTGTCTTCACTCGTATAGGTTCCGCTGTAGCGAAAAACATAATCATCAATTTAACAGAACGTAACTCTATGTGGATTCAGCATTCTGTTTATTAGCCAGACTTCAGACTCCGCACAGGGCATATAAACACTGACTAATGTCAGAATATAATGAAAAATTCAGTAATAAATTATACAACTTGAGTCAGTGAACAGACAAATGGAAAACAGCAGTACAGTTACGAGTGTGTGCTGTTTCGATTCTGAGTTGAAGTGCCCGAAGTGCACTCAATTAACGCAACAGCTGAAGTTGAACGTCTGATCTGAATATAGACCTACCGTTCGCTTGAAGCACCAGTCCCAGGATCGGAAACATTATTTCGGACACAGAAACACGAGATTTTAGCTGTAAACGACGGAAGGATAAATGTTTAGGTAAAAGTAAATATCACTAAATACCAATGGAATGTACCTACTACAAATACAATCATTTACCGGCACTAAAACATATCTCATGCCTTTCTTCCTATATTATTGTCACGAATTGTTTCCTGCGTCATTTCCTACGTATTAAATAAACTGGAAGGAAAACAAAGTTTAAGAAAAAGAATGTGATACAAAATAAATCCTTCTCGCTTGTTACGCCAACATCTTAAAGCGTTTTTCAAAACAGAAGCAGCTGAGGGGGGTAACGATACGTGGCAGTAAACCACATACTTCGTATCAGCAAGACACTTTTGAAGAGGGCGCCGGAGACCCTGCCAATTCTACGCAATAAATATGCATGACAGCTGCAGCCAATTCACCCTAACACATGTGAATAAATGACAGAGATCAACTAAAGCTCTAGAACATTAAAGGATGGCTGCATAGTCCTTGCACTATATTTATATAGAAGCAGCTAAAATCAACACAAAGACAAGAGACCTGCTCAATTATATTAGCAAAGTACACAGTAGTGTGCATCTTAAGAATCTGATAGTCGCTCAGATAGTCAAGAAATTCAGCCTTTTATGGAACCCGAATGATTTTGTTGTTGTTTTTTTACCGTGCTTGCAAGAGACTGAGTCAGACGAATCTAGTCCACACACTTGCACAGTTCTCCATGGCCTATTTTAACAGCAATTTAATAGACGAGAAAGGAACAAGTCCCTTCTTACAATAAAAAAGAAGACAAAACTGATCTGTCGTGTCATTGGTTTATCTCAAGTGACAAAGATTATCAATCAAGGTTACAAAGAAACCATGCGTCCCTCTATTCGTCTTAGCATTAATTTTAGGTCGATGTTAGTTTACAACCACGTACAAACCACGGGGAGTGCAATATATCTTGTAATTGGCAGCAAATTAAGGACAGGGTTTCACTGCATGCACAAGGGTCTGTGCCTCAGACGTACCTGAAATGCGAAATTGTTAAAATCAAGTCTGTCCATGAACTACTCTACATAAAACTACAATGTCAGATACCAAGTGGTTCTATTCAGAACCACATAACCAGGATGTTCGAAACAGCGAGTGATCTTGCAACACAGATTAATAGTGAAGCAGTATTAGCTCGTAAAGATAATTTATTAAGAACTTACAAACAAACTGTACAGACATTGTGATCTTTTAAACCTTTGATAACCAAAATTTCGCAGGAACGTAATAGGTGAAATTAATCTATTAACCCAATACCCTATATACAGAATACCTGATTCTCTTATATGAGGCAATTTTCCGTGTAAGGCTGTTTATGACCATAAATGTAAGGATTAAATTAAACCATTCAGGGTCAGCTTAATGCCAGAGTGTTTTGTTACAATTCGTGTTGTCTAATAAATAGTCTATACGTATATTCGCTTGCTAAACAGTTATGCGAATGGATTTTCATTTCATGTAGGACCCACGTTATTTGACAGTGCATAAATAATTACCGAAACAAAAGTAGTATAATTTTTTTCCTATCTCCAATAATCATAGTCCTTCCTGAGCAACTAATATCTCCGTCTTTTATGGAACCCGAAGGCTCATTACCGTGTTAACAGTCTATCACTAGTACATATCCTAAGCTAGACGAATCCAATCCATACCCCCAAATCTATTTATCTATTATCTATGCCTGGGGCTGCAGAGTGTCCTCTTCTCGTCAGGCTTTCCAACCAAAATTTTGTACGCATTTCTTATTTACCCACATCCTTCATTAGATAACTCTACCACACATCATTTCCACGTGGGAGTAACGATGACTTCACCCAATTTCTCTACGAAATTCTACATAACTTGGACGAAGACAGTAAAGGAGATCCGAATTTCATTCCGGAATGGGGAACTAGTGATAAAGAAAATAATCTCGAATTGGCGGCTGGCAGAAATAGTTCCTTTTATAACTTAAATTACTGTTTGCTTATCACAAATAATTTGTAAATAATAATTTATTCAACAGTTCTGCTCAGCTTCTAACATTATGTCGCATATGGACCCTCTTGCCATATATCAACCCTTCATACATGTAATTAGGTATGACTGTATGTAGTGTTTGTTATTTCTAGTTATTATTAATAGATACCTGTAATCGTCAACATATTGTAAGGGTCAGTAAGCTACAGATGCTACAAGCCAGACTGTGGAGATAATGAACCATAAAAATGATAAGAAGATTGCTATACAAAAATCCGATTATACTAATACCCCACGCGTCTCTAAGTAAGTGTGTCGCCCTACGGTAAACCCCCGCACCTGTTGATGAGTATTTGCCCCTCCGGCACAGGACACACTTTTAACCCCCTTTATAAACCACTGTCTGTAAGCACCACGCGGACTACACCGGAATTCACCACCGAACGTTGCGTTCTACTCTGCATCACGCCTAATAGTTTACTGACCCGAGCTATAAACTGGCGTAACTGTTCTTTCAATAAACAACAAGATATACATATATCTACTGAGTTGCTACAAGTGAGCTTGAATTTCAATTCTTAAGTGTCCAACGCACCCAATCAACAGACTTCCGCTCGGTCTACGCTCCCGTATCCCATCACCATCCTTCGGGATACAACAATTATTAAAATTCACATAAATGTATTAACATAATTTAAAACATTTTTAAGCAAAACGTACGAGAGGTCTGGCAGACAGTGCCAGTTAAGAGTTCGCAGACAATTTCTTAATGTGTCGAGAACATCAAAGGATGGTGGAAAGTGGGTGTCAACTTACCAAGACGGACTCTGCTCCGGCCCTTGTGCCGTTGACCGCCGGGGAGGGCTTCGAAATACTGACCTGACGGGACGGGTTGATTTAGAGCAGTTCGTTCATTATGCTTTATCGGTTTAAATGTCTCGATATTAAAAATGTTCGAGTCGTCAAAATGGACAATATACACACCACATAACAAATAAACGATACAACTGAATTATTGTACCTCTAAGATGAAACACAAACGAGAAACGTCATTACAAAGGCTAAACAGATGTTAGGGCTTTTCTCGAGAATATGTTTCAGACCACGAAACACACGCAAAAGACTAAAATAAGTAGGGCTTACACTTTAACAAGGATGGGAAATAATCACAGTCAACACGATAAAAGATTGAAGGGTTATAACGAGTTTTGTCATTCCATCTTGTAGCAGCAATTAGGCATTATTTTAGTCATTACGCGTTACAGATAACGCACATCTTAAGCAACACACTCTCCGTTTTTCATTAAAGTTCCACCATTCCTCGTTTTCAAAAACCTTACAGATTTTCTTCCAATAACACGACGAAAGTTTTTCTTTCTCTTTTGCATTTTGAAAAACTGGACACCTGAGGGCGTTGAGTGATGTCCTAGGACGACACAAGAGGATGACGGAGGCAGTATGCGACGTAAATTCTCCTCCGTCGAGATCTTTTTCTCCTGGAAACATTGCTAAAGTTCCGCTGTTCCGATCTGTTAGAACTCATCTCCGCTTTGTATCCAGAAGAATCAAAGCCCCCATTCTTCAGCTAACTCGTTGAACCAGGCTGCCATTTCTAGCTAACGACGTAAATTTCTTCTATAAGTAAAATAGACCGATAATTGGAGTGATATTCACTATGAGCTTCCAGCAGGCACTATCATATCACTCGTATCACAACCACCATTCCAAATCCAATCGTACTCAAATGAAAGTGATGGCCCAAAAAAGGCAGCACTGTCGAACATTGGGAGAAGCAAAATCACAATCCACCTTCCATTCTCATTCAGGATGTTGCGTTGCCTAGCGACTACTCATCCTCAACTACGCATCTGCTGGTCCCAATGAGTGGAGAATCGAGACGTAAGTATCTCTACGTAATCGATTCAACAAACATGGAGACGGACTCGGGAATGCGAAGGAACACGAAACAGACTTGCAACTGTGACAGGATAGCCACAATGTCATACCCCATAAGATAAGACGACGACCGACGGCAAGCCAAAGTAAATTGTTTGAGTAACGAACGACCAGTCCCACGTGCACATACTTGGAAGTTTGTGTCAACAAGGTGTTACGACTGAACATTGTTTTCCTGGCTTGTTGCGCAATGTAATCTGATAGAAGTTTACAGATGTTTCACAGCTGTTTGTTGCCTCCATCATCAGGGCGATGAGTACGCTGCACGCGGCTTACTTATGGTCCTCATGATGGAGGCAGAAAACACCTCTGGAAATCAGTAAAGTTCTAGACTACACGGCGCAATAACCCATTAGACAATCATCTTCATACTAGTCGCCGTGAGAACCTAAAATCTCACGATTTGCTACTATTAGTTTAAACAAAATATAGACCCCGAATTGGACCCCAACGACACCACAAAAGCAGGTAAAATGTCAAAGGAACTGATGCGCGAAACCTAAACCTAAAGGTCAAATAACTGGCAGTAACTTAAAACGTAAACATAAGCAAACGACAGGCCTAGCAGATACGTTATATGAATCCCACGAACACTAATTCACCCCCTGACGCAGAGAGCGTCGCCTCAATTGTACGTAAACCGATCCAGTTTTGTTAAAATTCTGGCATCCAGCCTGTTTTCAAAGCACAAAAACTGATCTCACAATAGAAACAATGTCAGTTTTTACCAGGCTATACGCCAAAAGGACGCATAATTCTTAACAGTGTTAATTTACAAAGTATCCCGCCTTACGTGTGTATGATCAGATGTCATAACGGAAAACGTAGTGTAAAGAAATCTGGATTTGCAGACGCCTGTAACATAATGTTTAGACTGCATAGCTGTACACGGATGTCGAAGAAGTTGACGTTGGAGCAAGGCGAAGAGAACACGTGACAAGTACAGACTGCCGCTTCATTGCATGTCGGAAAGTATATACCGTCACTCTATCCTGAAGCTTGAATAGAAAATCTCGTATATATGAGGCTCACTGGGCTTAGTTGGCGACCTTCGGGATGTTTTTAAAGGTCCCAATCGGCCACAAAATGTAAGCAAAAACATAATATTGTAACTAAAGCTTTATTGCTGAACGTACAAGTTACAAACAACATTAAGTGTTGGAAAACGGTCACCATTTTTTCCTATGCAAACTTCAGCATGGTGCACCCACAACTGTCACACCCTCTGAACAACAACAACAGCCACAGCAGTTGTCATACCTGCTGCCAAAGCAAGATGATGATTCAACATTATTGTTAAAAAAGATTGTCTTACTGTCACAATAATTTAAATTTCTTGGAAAATTATAAACAGATACCAAAACATTGGAAACTTTATAGCAAAACTGATATAAAAGATATATTCATCACTTCTTGTAAAGAATTTTGTCCTGCAACTCTTACACACAGAATAAAATAATGGGAAAAAGCAAAACTAGAAACAATTGTCTGGCACATTTTAAATGAAATCCCATCCAGAAGTCTAGAAAGATACTTTTAAAATGTATGATCTGAGGTTTTCACAGCGATGAGTCTGAAGATTGCTGTCTTCTGGGTTGTTGCGCCATGTAGTGTCATCGCCCTAATGATGGGGGCAGTATGATCTCTGAAACGGTAAATATCTACCATACTACACGGCGCAACAACCCAGAAGACAGAAATCTTCAGACTTTTAAAATGATTTCTGTACATGTATTTAATTCATATATGAATGACAAATGTATGTTCTGCGTGTATATCTATGAACATTTTGTTTTTTACACTAGTGCCCAAACAGCAACAATGATAACTTTAGAAGAAAATTTAAATATATAATGGTTAATGCCTCAACAACAGTGTTAACAATTCTGATTTAAGCCAACTCATTTGCAGGGCGCAGTCATCAGTGCATGGATAACACGGGCAAAAAGTAAATAAATGCAAGGAATCCATGAGGTTTTAATTTCTGTCAACACTTCAGAAGATACTCATCAGCAACAGACCAAATTCAGCTACATTTATTGAAAGGGCCAGTGCAATTCAACTAAAGTTTTCCAATCTTTAGTAAAAGTGTTGAACAGAAAACTGTAAAAATACACAAAAGTACAAATGGCTGCCACGTGTAAATATTAATGATAAGGCCAGAATATGTTGCAGTTATTGATTTAGGTCAATACCTGAACTGTATTTAATATTCGTTTACTTATAAGACAATATAGAAATGTGAAAATTAAATGATCACGTTTCATGTTCATTGAATTTTTGTAAGAATCTTTTTTACACTAAACATAAATGAAAACATATACATCTTTGCAAATGAAATGAGTAATACTCAAACAGTTAATAAGTTTACTTTAAAAAAATAAACACTTTCAACTGGAGAAAAACTTGGATTCAAATTATGAAACTGTTTCCACTCTTTGCATTAAACAGTTAAAAATGGTAAGCAGATTAGGATTTGGAAGGAGGCAGAAACAGCCTACTCATACCAGGTCATCCACCCTAACTCTGAAGAGACTAGGAAGCAAAACAACAAAAACTGGCCAAGATTCAAATTGGGTACCTCCTGAATATAGTACTAAAGTATTACTGCTACACCAATCAGCTTGTTAAGGAAGAGTTGACACTATCCCTTCGCTATATTGTTCCATTTCATACCTTCTTACAGCAAAAGAAAATAATGGTTGTCAATTACCTAGTACAATGGGCATTATCAGTCAATTTCTGTGATAAAGAAGTAAAAGCTCTTGATATCATAAACAGCAAGTACAGTATGAGAAATCTTGTATGTCATGGTTAGAATGTTACTTAATAACAATGTATCACCTAGTGATACAGCTTTTTCAAGTGATTAGCTGCTTCGGTTCAGAGTTCATATTGAGTGTTTTAGAGAACTTCTCTACCTGTCATTAGGAAATGACTGATGTCATCACTCTGATAATGGAGGCAGAGAAGGTAGCAATTTATTAACCAAGATGTTATTGTTTTAGTTACTGCAAAAGCTTCAATTCCCTACAAACTACACAAATTATTGAACCTGAACAGAAATAACAGGATGATTGTGCATGGCCAACTACAAAGAAAAAATACAACCACTTTATATTGCACCAACCTCACTGCAAAATATCACATTTACTTTATTTATGAGTGATTTAATGACTGTAAGCAGCTCACTATATAAAATCAAATAATATGAAGAATAATGAGATGGATAGAATATGGAAGGAAACAGTAATGACTTAATTTGAGGCATTATTCCAGCATTTGCCTGGAGGGACTGACAAAAGATACAAACACCTCAATTAGGACAGCAAATCTTCAGGTTAGTATTTGAAGCTGACACCTCCCAAAGTCAGAGTAGGATTACTATGACAATGGGCAAACTACTTGGTGCATAATTGACTGCTATGGGTTGCTTGTAACAGTTGCAATGGAAGTATTCACCACACTTGCTTAAAACATTTACTACACCTTTCAATTCTGGATAGCAGTTCAAGTACATCATCAAATGCATTTTCAATAACCAGTAGAATTTCTACAAATTTCCTAGAATTGTGACAACACCACATGCTATATATACACAGTGCGGCGAATTCGTCGAATGTGCAAAATTAGGCGATTAACACATCTTTATCATACTCTGCATTCACAGTGCAACCTTCTTCCACGAACTCTTTGTGCACAAGCATAAAAAAATTGAGTTCGGGAACTTTTGGACCGCACTGTGCATATATCAGTCTATCATACTGGTGTCTGAATCTGGGAGGTAAGACAACTGATTCCTATCTCTATATATTTTGTTAGTATTTCTGATTTGAAATACCTTGAGAAAAATAACGAAAATTTATGCAGATGTATTATTTTTGTTCGATAATGAGATCATCTCACAAACGATGTGTGAAGTTATGATACTGTACGTTGTCTTCCCCTCCATATATAAATACCACACAAAGAAGGTACGCAATTTAACCGGTCATATGTATGAAATAACTTACCTTATATCAAGTTTTAAGGAAGAGGATGACCCATCTGCTGCAGTAGAATCCATTGTCTTAAAATTATAGCACAAAACTGTTCACTTTAACAACAGTTAAGAATTCAAAACCGACTGCCACCAGCGTTATTCACTTCAAGTTCAGGACTTGATACCAGATGCCAGTTTAATATGAACATAACATTCTGCGACATCTCTTGCAGAAATCCCGTACTATAGTCATTACATAGCAAGCCCAATTTATAACAACAAATATGCATAAAAATAATCTAAAAAAGCCTACTGTATATTAGACATCCATTAATACTGTTTTATTACTAAATTTTGTACATTATATGCACGCCACAACCTACAAATGAATTTGTCATTTGCCTTTGTTGACTGACGGTACTTTAAAGTTCCATGTTATATTTTGTGGCTTTGAAACTAATACATCCTACCCTTGTAATTTCCTAATGATACTCTCAAGTATCCCATACTTGGAGAAAAGATATTTCATGTTTGCAGTTGGTAATGTTCCACAGCCTGTTGTATCCTTCTATTCCATGGAGTGTGGTCATAGAATTGTCTAGGAAGACATACTGCATTTACAACACCTATTTCTTCGTTCCTGGGAAACTGTTTGATATGCAAGCTATCTGAATAGACGTAAGTATGATTATATAAATATATAAAATATACATAATTATAACATTTATGATTGAAGCAACTGACCGTGAAAAGTATGGTACTTAGAAGTACCAACAGGCGAGATGGTGGGTCACATGTTAATCATACACATAATCTGAAATAATGTGCTACTGATCCATAATTTTCTCTCATTATGAAATAATGTTCAATAATGCATGAAGATTTATAAAAATATTAAGATATATTGTAACCAAAACTGAAATTTCAGTTTCTTTACAGCTTTTCATTATGTCTGACCAAAACAAAGAACAATTGCCTGCCATATTTAGGTCTACAAACATGTTGACTGATGATGATATTTTTGAGATATTATTAGAAGACTTACCAGAAGATGACAAGGAAAATACTGATATAGAAGAGGAAAAAGAAGATGCTGCTATTGAAGTTGCAGCTAATAGTTCAGCATTTGACAGAATTTTTTATCAAGAAATAGATGCAGCAGCGTGTGAAGCAGCAGAGGAAGATGCTGGAAATCCCACTGAAAATGTTGATGTAGAACCATTACCAACCACCTCACCTATTCTTGATATTGATAGGAAATGGAGGAAAAGAGATTTGGAGACAAAAATTCCACATTACAGCATGAATGAAGGGTTTGTACATTATTGATATCATCAAGAAACAATCAGAGTATCTGTCCTTTCTTTATCTATTGTTCCATTATTTCTTTTCATAGTGTGTGAACTTTTTATTTGTGTGCTAACAATCTCATTTCTTTCCACAGGGCTTACAGAAGTGTTTGCCTAATGCGAAACAGAAACAGAAGTGGTGATAACTGTGATAGAACCTGTAATTGAAAATTTGTTGTTTCAAAGTAATCTGTATGGGACACAGAAGGGTAAAACTCTGAATCTTAAAAAACATGAGCTATTAGCATTTCTGGGCATAAACTTCCTCATGGGTTACCATAAACTTCCTTCTTGGTCAACAAGTGAAGATTTGGGAATCCCATTGATAAGAAAAGCAATGAGCTGTGATAGATTTGACAGCATACTAACGCATTTACATGTCAATGATAATTCACAAATGACTGGAAAAAACAGACAAGCTTTACAAAATTAGGCCATTGGTAACTGCATTGAATGACAATTTTCCAAACATTTACAAAGGGACAAGGGAACTTAGCATTGATGAATCAATGATTTTATTCAAGGGGAGGAGTAGCATCAAACAATATAACCCCATGAAACCTATAATTTTTTTGCTGAGCCTGTCAAAGCAGTTCTGGGGAAGTAACAGAAAATTATATTTTGATAATTTCTTCACTTCTCTTCCACTTCTTGAGAGATTGAAAGTGGAAAGTACCCTGGCATGTGGCACAATAAGGATGTGTTGTTAACAAGGCAAAACGTGATAGAATGATCAAATATGTACTTTGGCATGTGATTGAATTAGGACCCTACAACTTCCCTGATGGTACTTGTAAGTACCAGGCATCAAAACTACACAAAAAATTGAAATAAAAATCTGAAAAAAATGACATGTTCTAAGAGGACATATTTATTATGTAAAGATGAAAAAATGACTTTGGTTCATATATTTTCAATAGTCAGGCAACAAAGGGTTAATGCGATTTTCAATGACGTCGAGTAACATGGCAGCTGTCTTGTGGAAATGAAATCGTGTCACAGTTATAATACATCGTTTACACAGTGTCTCATAGGCAATACAATATGTCACACCTGTTTCGTTTAATTGGTCGAACCTAATGAGGTTATATTTCTTGATATAGTGTTCGACTGAAGGTGTAAGTACAAGATAAGTCGCTCATATCCATGCATGTCGTCTGCTTGTAATAATTTACTTATCATATTCACCACCTCACCATATTTTTAAATAATGCGTTTTAATACTTGCTAAATTGTGTACATTTTCAGGAATTTGGAGAACATATTTCAAATATGTTTGCCAGTTTAAAAAATAATGAAATCAATAGGAGACAGGTAGTGATCCTACTAAACTAGCTCTGGGTAGCCCTCCACAGAAAATTATCCATGGCAATGGACCCAAAGGGCACCATTCAAGGCAAGGTTCTGGCACCAGTTTGGGTAGTTTCTCTCTTGATGGTGTACAAGAAGAACTGGTATCATCACCACCTCTACTGAAGAGACAAGACAGTTCTGAAGTCAAGCTTGCTGATGGAAAGGTGAGAAGTGTCTTGTCATTTAAACCTAATGAATACGTCATCTTTGGAAAAAAGAAAATAACTGTTTTATCCTTCAGTACTTAATTATTCAGTTTTAGGAATGTGTCGAGCTGTACTTCCACTGCTCCGTACATCTGCAAGGTTTGGTGCACAATCAGGCACAAACAGCTTTACATTTTTTTTAAAAACTGTGTGCTTAAATGTTCAGTTCATAGGTATTTAACCAGAAAGATGTAAAACGGCTCGAGAAACGTGAAGATGAATGGAGGCGGAAGTTACAAAAATTGGAAGAGGAATGGACCAAAAAGTTGGAAAAGAAAGAAGATGAATGGAAAAAACAAATGGAAGAAAAGCAAAAAGACTGGAGGAAATCACTAGAACTTCTTGAAAAAGAATAAGGTGCAATGGAGGAAGAAAAACGAAAAATTGTACAGCAGAAATTAAATCTTGAAGTAGCCCTAAAAATAGCTGATGGTATGTTATGAATACTTTCTTTGTAAGTGTCCTCTTGCATGTTTGAGTAAGACAGATAGTACAGATGCATATAATTAGTTAAATTCCCTAGTTACAGTGAAACCTCTATCCATCGTTCCCGGAACTATCGTTTTCCCGGATGCATCGTTCGTTTTGTTCGGTCCCGAATACATCCCTTATAAAATAATGTTACATTTTCCCGCTTCTATCGTTCCTCGAACTATCGTTTTATCGCATCGATCGTTCAAAAATCTTAGTCCCGGCCCACAATTTTCCCGCAATGATCGTTTCTGAGAAATTAAAATGCTGGGTTTTGAGATAAATTAATACCGAAAGACGCACAATGTTTTTGGAATACACAGTAGCGGTAACCTGTTATGTCGCCCAACCAGCACATTCTTTTGGAATGAGGGTCAGCGGTGCAGGGGTGATAGTTGGAGTGAATGGC
>NW_019059547.1:98809-119253 GCF_000696155.1 Zootermopsis nevadensis | reverse complement strand
GGTTGAAGGAAAGCGAGGACTGGGAAGAAGACTGATACAGCTAACCGACGATCTTAAACAAGGAAAGAAGATGACGTTCCAGGAATTAAAGCGAGAAGCCGAGAATAGGGACAACTGGAGAGCTCTTTTTGGGCAGAGCAATGGACCTGTCGTAAGACAGAACACTTAATAATAATAATAATGATAAAAAAGTTCTCTGTGGAGTCTCAATTATTTATTGATTAATTTTTTATTTTTTTGAAATAAATAACCTCCAGAACTACAGAATATCACTTCTGTTGGTCATATTGGTGAGTTCGGTTATGAACGTTGTTAGTTAGTTAGTTAGTTAGCTAGTTATCATATAATTTTCCTGAAGGGACACAAGAAAACCACGAAAACCTTAAGACATCCTAGGACTCCGGACAAGATTTGAACCCGGGAGATCCCATACAGCATGCAGGACTTTTATTTTATATATATATTTTAGAAAATTTACTAATTTGCCCTTTATTAAACGTGATCAGAAATTCAGTAAGGCAAAGGGTTCATATGAAGCCCACACACGGCATGCAGCATGGTATTAAGAATAAGAACACGCACATTTTCATATCGCATTTTCGTCATTTGAATTTCTCATACAGCTGTGAAGCGGATGCAGTATGACGTGCTTCTTTGCTTCCAGCTGTGTAAGTGAATCACGTTATTCTGTAAGTTAAGAAGAAACCGGATCTTCATATCAATTAGTAGGTATGTAATCATTAGTTTTTATTGTGTTTTTGTTATTTTTATGTATATGTTTTATGTGTAGAAGTTGTCGGGTTGTGAAGAATACGAATGATTTTGTGTCTGAAGCGACCATTTGGGTAAAATGATTGTGATGTGAATTCTCCTGGTGACAGTGATTGTGGCCTGTCTTGGAAGAAACATTTTGTAACAAGTAGTAAAATATTTTAGGTGTTTTGCATACTTTCAGCAGCTGTGAACTGTACATACAGTGTAGTCTCCACACAAAATTCTTTTCATGCAAACACAAGAAGTCTGCTGGGAAATAGGAGTGGGAGAAGGTGTGATATTATGCATGTGCACTGTGTCTATTCATATTCTAAACACATTCTACTCCAGTAGTCTCCAGCAGTGAAGTATATTATATTCAAATAGAGTAATCAGTGGTGGATGTGTGTTTTGTGAAAGAATATAGTGTGGTTGTTTATGCCCACTTGAACTCACAGCAGACTTCTCATGGTGCACTGTCAGTACTTCTGGGGACCTTGACTTTTCCTGATTCATACTGAAATGTCAACATAAAATCAAATGAAAGGATAGTTTTTATTTAAAGAAAACAGTGTTTTACAAGTAAATAAATGATCACTTTGGTCTTCTGGGTTGTAATGATTTGTGGGCTTGTAGGGATACAAACATTTTAAATGAACATACTGTCTTCATCTTCTGCCGTGGATGAAGCAGGGTCCAGCATCTCTTTGAATTTTTCACAAATCATCAACATCCATACCCTGTTTGCTACAGTAGTGTAGACATGTGGTGACTTTTCAGTTAACTGTCATGTACTCGCACACCAGCATTGTACCATAGCAACTGGCAATCCAGTTTAAAGTGTACCGAGTTTTAAGTCTCAGTAATGTTACTGACTGGGATTTTTATGTTTTTCACCTGAACCTTTATGTAAATATTGAGATTGTACCTTGAAATGAGCCTAAGCTGACAATTCACTCATCCTTTCTAGTTAGTTTTAAATTATTCTGTAATTTTTCTATACCATTTAACCTATGCATTTGTCATTAAATGAATGGATAAAAGATGGGAATATCTCCAGTTATTCAGGTGTAAAGTAAGTAAAGCTGTCCCGCTACACGCCATGTAGTTCGTTTGGGGGGAGCGGAGGAATAGCTCCTACTCTTTCTTGACCTCGGCACTAGATGGGGGTGAGTGGTCAGCATCACGCCCCGGTCACGCTTTACCCCTGGGAAAGGACCCTGGTACCCCCTGTCGGGGATGGAAGCCCAGTCGTCCCGATCGTAGCTAGTCACTGTACTGACTGAGCTATGCCGGCTCCATTATTCAGGTGTATTTATCCAAATTCTTGTCAAATTGATGTCTACTACGAGCACTGTGTTGTTTGTGGTCGTCAGTAATGAATTGGAAATGAGATGAACGAAGCAGTCATCACCTTGTAAGGTATTATCGCAGGATTTGTCTGGAAGCCTTCAGGCCAAGGACTGGACCCCTCCATAATGTGAAGCCACTTGACGTCGGTGTTTAGTATCATTAAACCGAAAACTTTGCAGCATCCTGTTGGGTGGTTGGAAAAATAATTGTTTCTGTTACTGTTGATGTGTGATCCTGAGGAACATACAAGATAAAATCAATTTGCAGGAGTGAATCAGCAGTGAGGGAGAAGAAGGAAGGTCCTGAAGTGAAATTCATGTTCCAATTTGGGCTGGTAAGGGATACAGTAACATCCAGTACCCTGGGGCTCAAGACTCTCAAGGATCTTGCATGTGACTTCATAAATAGGAAGGTGGGTACTGCCAGCATACTGAGGCCCAAGACCTACAAAGTTTATGCATGCAATTACATTAACCGGAAGGTGGGTACAGCCTTAAATATTAGTTTATTGTCGAGAAGTGTTGGTTCTTTACTACTTGGAGGGAAGTTCTGTCATCTGTAAACTATGATACTGTGAAATGTTAATACAGTGAAATAACATTTGTTTCTTTCTTCTTTGTAACTATTGAATTTAAAGCAGATGGTGCTAATCCAAGGCACTTGGCAGCGAATATAATGGCTCTGTGTTCGTTATTGTTGCATCAGGCTGATGCTGGAGGCAGCAAGGACCTCTGAAATGCCTGTAAACGTCTACAAGACTACACGGTTCAACATCTCAGAAGACACCCATCTTCAGACTCACTACCGTGAAAACCTCAAATCCTGAAAGTGAGTAGCAAGTTACCACGGCATTGTTTTATGCTGTGGCATGCGCTTAAATGTAGGCTAATGTTTGGTACATATTTAATTATGAATATTTTACAGGGTCCAGCAGTAATACCTGATGGTTTTCAGAATTATAACTCTTCTGGTGTTAATTGAATTTTCAAGCACAGGAGGTTTCTTAGGGAACATAACATAGAAATTGTTATTTTTAAAAATAACATTAGTCAGATGAGCTCCGTCAGGCCGGACACTGTCGTAAACGTGTGGTGAAGATCCTCTTTATGCACTGAAACATCTCTGGTAGAATATTTTTAATTTACTCTTGGATTCGTGTTTAGAGATCGTCAAGGGTTGCTGGCTGTTTGACGTACGCTTCTCTGAGTTTTTGATTTGGAGTATGCGAACGGTGAGTTCTATTTTCTACTGCTGGCAATGCAGTGAACAACTCCTGTAGGGAATTTAAGTGTCTATGCAGACTTTTCCAATGAAGTTAATATCTTGTGAACTATGTCACCTAATTCAACTGAATAGAGAGATCATTTACAATACAATGAAGTAAAACAGTTGTTTGGTGTTCATGTTGGCAGGACTCTAACCTTAGCTAATGTTTGATGTTTTAATGTTGGTAAGACTGTAACCTTATCTTCTGTTTGGTGTACAGTGATACCTCGATGCATCGTTTTCGGCGGGGGTGGGAAATAAAAACGATGAATACGGGAAAACGATAGTTGCGGGAAAGCATTAAAAATTTAAAAAAAACTGAATGTTTCTCTTTCAAAGTTACTTCTTTTTACCAAAAAAGTCTTTAATGTACAACTGGTTTGTCGAAACTTTACGTTTTAGGCCAAACAGAGCCCTTTCCATGTTCAAAATGTTTTCCTCGTCACGTTCACTAATATTACGCGCATAAAAGAAAGACTTCACTTTTGCCAATGCTTCGGCAAAACTCGGCACAACTTCAGGTTCGCATTCGTCGTCTTCCTTTTCCTCACTACTCCCACCCCCTTCGCGGACAATAACAGGAAGAATGGAAATACTATTACTGCCGAACTCAACGAAACGTAGCTGTAGAAGACCCTGAACCAGAAGAATGAAAAGTGCCACCAGCCTTTCCTTTGTACTTGTAATAAAAGCATTTGTGAAGAAATTCACACTGCACATGCCATCTGGCATCGCTGGAACTTCTCAGAAACGATCATTGCGGGAAAATTGTGGGCCGGGACTAAGATTTTTGAACGATCGATGCGATAAAACGATAGTTCGAGGAACGATAGAAGCGGGAAAATGTAACATTATTTTATAAGGGATGTATTCGGGACCGAACAAAACGGACGATGCATCCAGGAAAACGATAGTTCCGGGAATGATGGATAGAGGTTTCACTGTATAATGTTATAATGTAGTGGGACATACGCCCACTCAAGGAACAACAGTGTTACATTTAGCTGATGTAAGGGACCATTAAATTAATAAAAATTTGCGTACATTTGTTATTGTTAATTATTGATGAATAATGTATTGGGAATATGTAGAGAATGCTGAAAGTTGATGCGCACACTTGTAACTTGATATTCCTTTTATGCATTAAAGCGTCTTGTTACAATAATTAATTATCTTGCTATCTGGTTTCCATTCCAGTGGGGTGCAGCGGTTGTCCTGTGTGGGAGGAAGCTGCTTTGAGTTTTCAGAATGGTGAGGGTTTTTTTTTGCAAACTTTTACAATAATATAATGTCTTAGGAACTATTTCACCAAATTCAGTGGAATTAAAATAAAAATTTTCATACACAAATTCCTGTTAATTATTCATGAATTTGTGGATCATCAGTGTGGGTTCAGATGTAACAGATCAACAATTGATCAGATCTTTTGCGTTTGTCAGATAACTAGAGAAAAGATTGGACAGTACATCAATTAATTAAAGGTTTCAGAAAAGCCTGAAGTGTTAACACAATATTCTCATTGAATTTGGTAAACCGTAGAAGCTAGTGAGTCTAATAAAAATGTGCTTAAATGAAACCTGTAGTAAAATTCGTGTACTTAAATATTTATCTGAGTCATTGTTCATCAAGAATGGCCTAAAACAAGGAGATGCTTTGTCTCCCTTGCTCTTTAACTTTGCGCTAGAATATGCTATCAGGAAAGTCCAAGATAGGCAGGAGGGTTTGCAATTGAATGGGACACATCAGCCATTGGCATATGCTGATGATGTTAATTTATTGGGGGACGATATAAATACAATAAAGAGGAAGACAGAAGTTTTGCTAGAGGCTAGTAGACATGTGGGGCTAGAAGTGAATTCAGAAAAAACTAAGTACATGTTAGTATCTCATCATCAGCAGACTGGGGGAAGGGGGGGATAGGGTAGCTAGTAAGTCCTTTGAAAGGGTTACAAAGTTCAAATATCTGGGAACAACAATTACATCAAAATTATATTCCTGAGAAAATTAGGAGCACATTAAGTTCAGGAAATATATGTTACTTCTCAGTTCAAAATAGGGATTAGCTGTATCGAATGGGCCCGACAGATTAGGTTTTACCTGAAGACGGAGATAGCCTCCCATCTCCAAGACGTGGCTTTTATTGATTTTATTTAGTATTGGATGATGGATAATATCCAGAAAACAGTTTTCTTCATCATAATATTTTGTCTTCCTGTCTGATTTCTAAGAACCTGAAGATTAATATATGCAAAACAATAATTCTGCCTGTTGTTTTGTATGGGTGTGAAACATGGTCTCTCGCTCAGAGGGAGGAACACAGATTGCAGGTGTTTCAGAATCGGGTGTTGAGGAGGATATTTGGGCCTAGGATAGAAGATGATGGGGCATGGTGAAAACTTTATAATGAGCTTTAAATTTTGTTCTCCTCCCCCAATATTGTCAGGGTGATTAAGTCGAGAAGAATGAGATGGGTGGGGCATGTGGCACGCATGGATGGGGCAAGAGGTGTGTGCTGGGGAGACCTAGATGTAGATGGGAGGATAATGTCAGGCGAGATCTGTGGGAGATAGGAGTTGAAGGAAACTGGATTTTGTTGGCACAGGACAGGGTCCGGTGGAGGGCTTTGGTTAATTCGGTGATGAACCTTCGGGTTCGGTAAGCCATCTAGTTAGTTATTAATGAATTACGTGTACTGAACGGTGAAAGTACTGGAAAACATGATGCACACATAAATTTAACTTGGTTTTCTTTTTATTCTGTGACGATGACTGAAGTAATTCATGGAACTTTGGTAGGGAAATTAAATTTATTTGCAGACATTTACAACAAAATTAATACAAGATGATTTATAATGTAATGAAGTGTTATATATGACTGATATAAAGAGACAGAAAGAAAGATGCAATTAAGGAGAAATGAATGTAAAAATTCTATTGTAGATTTTATAAGTTCAAAACGGTTGATATTATTTCGTTATGTAAGAGAGAGGTCTGATGACAAGGTCCTAAGATGCTACCATCTGAGAGGCATATGTTGATTGGACTAAGCTGCATCTGAGTTACGGTATCAGCACTAAGCTGCTCTGGTAACTAGCTCTCTGGTCACGTGCTTGAGCTGGTGTAGGCTGTGTCCGTATCAGCTGACTGGCTGACGTAATTATGTTGTTTGGCCTGGGCTGCATCTGTAGTTGGGTGCCAGCTCAGTGGCCTAGGTTTATTTTGACTAGGCTTCATCCGTAGCTGCAACTTCTCTGTTTGGCTATTATGTGCTACTCCAGATATTTTTAATAGTTGTTTTTGCATCAATACATTTATCAGGAAGTACTTCGCTAAATTCAAGAAAATGAATTTATTACTAAAGCATAATAAATTATTAATTACTGGTGTGCAGAATTAGGAATAGTGTCATTAAGGAAAAGTGAATGTGAAAGTGTATTGGAGAATTTTATAAGATCCGAGAAAATAAAATGGTACGAATGCGTGAAAGGAAATTCTGTTGGCAGTCTTCATAAGGTATGAGATTGTTCATGAAGACGAGCATACCAAAAACACTCGGATGCTAGGAGTGTGGAGATTTATGCATCAGAAGCGGAAGAAGTAAGGTGAGTGGAAAACCAATGTGGTAATAATTGTATGGAAATACTTTTATTGTTGAATGCGTGGAGCACAGGCCATGCCCCTTCCGACCTGCTCAGGGGCATAGGTTGGTTGGAGACAGCATTGTCCGAAGCAGGCTACCAGAAGAGGGTGGTCATGCGTAAGTTTGCGTAGGCTGCGTTTGAAGGAGGCCACTTTCCTGCGGGCATAGGTTGGTAGGGCTGGCTGCATCCGCAGGAGTTACTGAAAGGGCGCGGTGTGTCCGCAGAAAGGTAATTTTTAAAAAAATTTGGAAATCGTTCAATAAGCGCACCAAACTAACTAACTGGATGTCTTACCGAATCCGGTTCATCTCCGAATTAACCAAAGCCCTCTTGGGCCAACAAAATCCAGTCTCCTTCAACTCCTATCTCCCATAGATCCCGCCTGAGATTATCCGCCCATCTACGTCTAGGTCTCCCCAGCGGTCTCTTCCCCTCAGGCTTCCCAACCAGCACCCGGTGCACACCTCTTGTCCCATCCATGCGTGCTAAATGCCCCGCCCATCTCATTCTTCTCGACTTAATCACCCTGACAATATTGGGGGAGGAGTACAGATTTTTAAGTTCGTCATTTTGCGGCTTTCTCCATGCCACATCGTCTTCTCTCCTAGGCCCAAATATCCTCCTCAACACCCATTTCTCAAACACCTGCAATCTGTGTTCCTCCCTCTGAGTGAGAGACCATGTTTCGCACCCATACAAAACATCGGGCAGAATTGTTGTTTTTGTATATTTTAAGAGGTGCTGATGCTTCCAAGTGCTGGTCAGCTTTGTTGCAGCAATGGAATGATCCGTTGCTGGTACCGAGATGAGAGGTTCACTAGAGGAGTGCACGTGATCAGAGGTCAATTTTCCCTGAAAGGGAGCAAAGAGGCACCCATTTGGCCATACACCCGTGTTATTTACGAGGGGAAAATCATCTTTATTTACCGAAACATGAAATATGCGTAAGCATTAAATTTAAGTTGAAGTCTAGTGCAGACTACCCCCTAGAGGTTTGATTGCTCCTTTAAAGACTTTTTTACATGAGCAGCCGTTACCTGAGGACACGTGTTTATACTTACGTTGTATCTGCAACGTTAAGAGTCCACGTATTTATTTAAATACGCATTTATTGGTCGGAATGTAGTGGCATATGCTGTAAGACCTGCCGAAATGTATCTAGACCAATAAGGTAGTCATATAAACATGTATATGTATTAATTCAGTACTGAATTTTCTGTTTGTAACAAAACACTAACGCCATTATTTAACAAGATTTTGTGCTAGACCGTGCCTCCAGAGAATGGAGTCAGTATGTTCCTCATAACGTTAGTATCTACCTACAAGTCCACACGGCGTTACTCCCCAGAAGGCCAACATCAAATACCTTGACATCTGCATATTATGTTGGATTCTACTCATCTCCCTAAACGTCGATTATGCTCAGGTATACCACAAACAATGTTAACAATGTCCACCATTGTGTTAGAAAAATGAACCACCAGTCTCAGCAAATATTGAATTGATCGTGAAGATTAGTTTTCTTAAAAGTGTGTTACTTCATTCTATCGATCACGTTAGACCCTATTTATTCCTAATTACAACCTGGAGACTTAATTTAGCGTTCCTTGCAGAGATGTGAAAATAATTCGCTGTGATGCTCTTGAAGTACTCACATTATGATGAAATTTCACTTTGTAAACCGATGGCTGAGCCTATATCCGGCAGTCGAAAAACACATCCGCACCCTCTCGAATAGTGTCGGGGTTGAGGGATGAACAAAACTGCAGAATCGCTAATGGGCATATCTGAAACATAATCACTGTGTGTTACTTTGCAACAAGCCGCTAATGCCGAAATCTACACACAAATTTCCTGCGACCGTTAGGTTACATTTTTAAGAAGTAGCACTTGAGTTTTCACGGCGGGGAGTCCGAAGATGACTGTCTTCCAGGTTGTAGTCGCGACTCGTCGTCCTGATGATTGGGGCAGCAAGGACCTTTATTTACTCAGTTTTTCTGAAAGTGACAGTAAGCCAGTCACTGAAAATCGGCTAAATTACTTGTTCCTGAAATATTATACTTCTGACAGGTCCTATCATAATGGAGTAGAACTACGAACACAAAACCTCTGTGCCTTCTGCATTTAAATCAGTGCGGATCATGGAAATTCATTTTTCGGTTAACGTGCACCACCGCGTGACATGGGCAGCTATGAATCCATAGCAGCCACGTGTCTGTCTATTCGCCATTCTCCATTAGCGAGTTTCGAAGGAGCCATTATCATTCAGAATGATAATAACGTCCCTTTGCTTGCATTTTTACCTCTACAAAAAAGAAACAAACAAACTCGTCGTGCAGTTTTTTCGGGTTAATAATACAACCAACGTGCAGGCATATCAGAGCAATTCATTTTATTGTTTCATACCAGAAAGAAAATTGAAAAACGCGAAAGACAACAATGACAGCCAATTGGCTTCATTTCCCTATTTTCGTAGTTAATTAATTTTCGTTGTTTACTTTTACTGTCTACAAATTTAAGGCAATTATGGAAACCTCACCGCTGGGAGAATCACACCAGAACCTCCACTTCATACGATAGACAGAATGATTGATTAATTCACTATTTTAGTACAGGGACTCCCTCGAACAGTGCTCACGAGTAACTTTTGCCCTCGGCTTGTGCGTGCGAAACACCCGTATCATCCGCCGACGAGGGAAAATCTGTATTGAGTCTCTACTTTGTTTTTATCCATGACCACGTTCCCCTTTTCCTCGCTCATCCGACTTATCGGCTTATCTAACCAGTGGTCCCCCAAAATATGTTCCGGTTACACTAGGTTTCTCTGGATTAACACACACACACACAGTTAACACAATGTTATTTCTCCAAAGTTAATATATATTTCTGATTTAACAATGTTTTACATTTTTCCGGTACCGAAGGTGACATTTGATATTTCACATTTTACGTTCTGATTCTTCTTCTCTATTCTTGTCTGTCTGCCCAAAAATTTTCTTCGATGTTTCTCTCCCTCATTATTGATTGAATTCCATAATCCAGGTGTTTGGAGGACGTCCTATTTTCGTTCTTTCAGGCGGTACACATTCCATGACCTTCTTCGGTAATCTCTCTTCTGTCATCCTTTTTGTATGTCCATACCATTCTAATTGCTTTTGTTAGATAAAATCAAGAATTGAATTTTGAAAATTAACTCTATCTCTAATAGTTTCATTCCTATTTTCCCCTGTCTCCACACCCTTGCAGAACGTCTCCAAAAGTCCATCTCAGCTGCCAATATTTTTTTAAGTAACTGTGATTTCATAGTCCAAACTTCTGAGTCATATGTCATGATACTTCTAACTATTGTTTTAAATATTTTGGTTTTGGTGTAGAGATGAATTTATTTTTGATCTAATTTCCTTTTGTTTCCCATAATTTGTAATTTTCACCCCTAGATATTTAAATTCTTCAGCCTGTGTTATTGCTTCCATCCCTCCTTCCAGAACCAAATCTTCATTTATTTCCCCTATTTTCATATAATTTGTTTTATTCAAATTGGCATTTGGTCCCCATGGTTTATATTCCTCTATCAATTTTCTAGTCATATATTCTAGATCATCATAATCTTCAGCTAGAATCAACTGGTCATCAGAAAATTGTAATGAATATAGTGTGTTATCATTTATTGTAATTCCAATATTCTTACACTTTTTCTTCCAAATCTCTAAAGCTTTTTCTGTGTAAATTTTAAGTAATGTGAGTGATATACAGGATCCCTGGCGTAACCCTTTGGTAACTTGAAATCCAGGTGACAAATTTCTTTCTATTCTTATTTTAGATATAGAATTTCTGTACAATGTTTGAATTGCCTTTAATATAGTAGGATTGGAACCAAATGATAGTAAAGCTCTCCATAGATTGGTTAAAGGAACACTGTCATGAGCTTTTTCTATATCCACGGTGGTTTAGCGGTTAGAACGCTGGCCTTGTAATCCTGGGGTCCCGGGTTCGATTCCCGGCGGTGCCCGAATTTATAACTTGTGTTGGGCAAGGCCGCGGTCTAGGCAACACAGAGTTTTTCTCCGGGGGCTTCCCCGGTTTCTCTGTGGCATCCCAACAATTACTCCATTCACACACAGAAGAAGGCAATGGCAAACCACTTCTGGATCATCTGCCAAGAACGTATACGAACAGGTCCCAGTCCGAGAAAAGGATGGAAGGATCCTGTTCATATGGACCTGTCGTCAGACAGAACACTAAATAAAATTAATAAAACACTAAATGAAGAGGTTGTTCTCGATAATTTGTTGTAAGCAAAATATATGATCTATTGTAAATCTTCCCGCTCGAAAACCTGCTTGTTCTTCCGACTCCATTTCCTTGTACTGTTTTTCTAGAAAATATTGAATTATTCTTCCATAAAGTCTACTTAATGTGCTGGTTACTGTTATACCCCTATAATTTTTACAATCATCTTTCTTTCCCTTTTATGTATTACGGAAATACACGGTGTCCCGTTCAAACCTCCCACATTTTTATCAGATCGCAGAACAGAAAGTATGAATGGTAGGCAAATTAAATCACAGAAAATACAAGAACAATTCAAAAATTTTATTTGACACACACTAATAAACCTCTACATGTGTACCATTGATAGCACGAACAATATTTAGTCGTTATTCAATTCCTGCCATATTCTCTGCAACATTCCCATTGTTACAGTAGTAATCGTATCACGGATGCACTTATGATGATCAGGCTATGGATCTGCTCTGCTAATAAATCCCTGTGCTGCCTGTGTGCACAGTAGACACTCATATCTAATGACAATGCTCTGATGTCCACATGAAAAGCATCTTCCACTTTTTCCAACATTCTTGGGTATTGCAATGTTGTGAGCATGGTCAGACCTGACAAAGGCTTCTGCCATGTAAATGAAAATAAAAGAAAGAAGGGACCAGGCAACAAAAGAGAAGATGTTGAAATGTAGCCAATTACTTCTCTTTAAGCCCAGTAAATTTTCAAAATCCTGATGACCCAAGACTGCAATGGATTATGTAGGTTTGAGGGTGTCTTATCAATGTTCTAAATCTAACCATACCAAATTTATGGTAATGCAATTCCTCCAAATATGATGAAATTAACTTTAATGACTCAATATTATGTAACTGGGCAAGGCTAAAATTTCACATTACAAAGGGCAAGAAAACAAACTATATGAAAGTCACAAATAAGCTGGGAATAGGACATTATAATTTTGAACAGGTGCAGAATTTTAATTACCTGGGTTCACAGATTAATACTAGAAACTCAGTAACTAATGAAATGAAAGCACGTATTGTGAATGGTAATAGATGTTATTATGCCTATCAGAATTTAATGAAGTCTAGAATATTGGGGAGGCAACTTAAACTGAGAATCTATAAAAATCTGATAAGACCAGTAGTCACATATGGATGTGAAGCCTGGACATTAACTAACTTTAATGAGCAACAACGTAGAATATTTGAACGCAAAATATTACGAAAAATCTATGGTCCAATACAGAATAGTGATGGCTCCCGGAGAATTAGGATGAATCATGAACTAGATTGTATCATACAGGGAGCAGATATCGTGAGGCTGATCAAAAGCAAAAGGTTAGCCTGGCTTGGCCATGTTGCAAGAATGGAAGGAAACGGCAACTAGAAGAGCGATGGAATGG
Source organism: Zootermopsis nevadensis (assembly GCF_000696155.1). The sequence goes on along the minus strand of NW_019059547.1, from coordinate 106,555 downwards.
AGACCGATGGGAAGTAGGATGAGAGGGAGACCACGCAAACGATGGATAGATGACGTGGAGGAGGATGTGAGGACGATGGGAGTGAAGGGATGGAGAAGAATTGTGAATAATGGGACAGAATGGAAAAAATTCATCGAACAAGCTAAGACCCACACAGGGTTATAACGCTACTAGAAGACGTTATTCAGTGTTGTGAAGAATTCTTGATTATACAGATTTGCACTAACTGAAAAACAGAAATAGGTAACCTCAAACATTCATGTCAATCCTAAGTTTAATTATTAACACATACAGAAATGCTTGATACAAAATATGATACATAACAGCACACCACACCAAATTTAAACTTGCATAGTTACAGTTACTCAGTGTTTACCACTGTCAAAGCAAAAAAATAATTACTGATTTTGTGCTCTTCGCATGTTATTTTAAACCAAACACTTAAATTACACTTACACAGTTGCACATTTTATCTAAAAATCTATTACCATACAAATGTCAGTAATCTACATTTAATGTTGCCAATCTTATTCACATATCATAGGTTGTATTGTTAATGGTAGAGAACTGGAGACATTGAGGATATTCTTCAGTGGCATAATATCCATACTAACTTGTATTAAAATCGGAAACTTGTTTTAAAGGCTAATGGAAGGGACAGACATTGCACATACTCACACAAACATACTGAAGTAATTATTAGCCTTTCAATCGAGGCTGAACATCAAAACTCTTTGAATTGAAATGCAGTTCATGTTCTAATAAAGTGAATCATGTTATAATTATTTTTAATGGCATTATATTGAAATATTTTAAATTATTCAAAGTATCTTGCAATACATACAGAGAGCAAACTTACCACTTTCTCAATGTTTCCCAATGTTTTATGGTCAATGATTTTCAACAATATGTTTGAAAATAACATAATATTAACATTGCTACAGCGCATTACACACATGGTAAAATTTAGCATCTCAATGCTAGTTTTCATTTAATCTCATGGTGATGTTATCTGCTTGATGTCCTTCACACATACACTACAACTGCTCTTGCCAAAGGATGTTTCATCTCAATTAGGAAATGTAATCTTTTTTGCTTATTTAAGGTACTAACATTTGAATCACATTTTCAACACTATAATTTCTAATCAATATTCATTCTGAGTTTGAATTGCTTGAGGCTGATAAATTATTATTTATCTTCCTTTGATAAGTTCAATTTAAAGTTATTCAACAAATGAACATCAACAAAGAAGTGTAATCTATGAACTAGTGTACGAAGGTGTGGAACACAAAAATCAATCAACAACTGCAAATATATTTTGTGCAGAAGCTAAGAACACCATCTTCGATTAAGGTACTGACAAAGTAATCTGTTTTTCAAATCCTTATGGTGACAAACATCCCCATTAGAAAAAAAATTACATAGAACAAAATACAACATTTAAAATTTGAATGCCGGACATCAGCACTCTTTTCATCCAGCGATATGCTGCAACTAGCTGACACTGAAGCATCATCAAGTCCTCTATTTGCACGCGCCACAATAAACTTGCACTCTATGAATGTGCCTGCAAATACAAGACAAAATTTACTTCCTATTAATTAAGTCATGTTTAAAAACCAGACTGGCATTTACATCTGATACATGGGAAACTGTCTTTCAAAGCAATGAAAGGCTAACAATGCAGACATATACATTGTATCAATGATGTTTAAATAATTTTGTGGTTCTTATGTTACATGGTGAATCTGCTAGACATCAACACTATAAAGAAACTTCCAAAGACTTTCTCTTATGTTACTGCAATCAGTGCTCTTGCCATCTTACTTAGCATGAGTCACATGGTATATCCCTACTCTGAAATGACTGTATAATATTACACCTATGCCATGGGGAAAAATGGTAATTCTGACACAACTTTACAAAAACAAAAAGTACAACTTTAAATTTTTTATCAGTAGACAGGCACTGGAATTGTGTTTGTGCAAAGAAATAACGGCAACTGGCAAAATTTATAAACAATAATAAAGAGGACCTCAAGTTGGGACTCAGAAAAAAGTAAGCTGCTCACATGTGATAAAATACGTATTTAAAGCAAAATATTCCAATCTAATGGCCCTTCACATAAAAATTATAAAAAGCTTAAAAACTACTTCCATATATTATGCACAAGGTAAATTAGTAGTTAACAAATATATTTCAAGATGTTTCAATAACACTCTCAAATATAGTGTTCGACATTTCAAAACCACTTTGGTAGAACATTTAATCTAATGCAAACACATTTAGAAAAAAATGAAGTGGACAAACGAGAAGGAACTCCAATTTTAAAACAAATTAAAATACATTCAAAGCTACTTTTGTTACAGTATGACACAGCATAAACATCAACAAGTATCTAAACAATGAAAGACTTTAGGAAAAAGTGCACAGGGCAGAAAATGTGTTTAATTTTTCTCTAATACTTTTTCTTTTCTAACAAATATTTAGTGAGTTGTGGTCAATATGGTCACAGAAATGCTAGTAGGTCTTCATGTGAGTGTTCATTATTCTTATATAATTCAAAGAAAACTGGAATGGGTTTACAAATGCTCGCAAATCTCCCCTATATCAAATTTTGTTCACAAATTCCAGATGTGTTACATGCAGACATTTGGACAGAGAGAAATGACACATAAATAAATCGAGGTTCATGGAGGGATGTTTACAGGGCCTAGGTTGGGAGGTCTGAATGGATGAGACAGCTGGGAAGACTTAGGTGTAGGTGGGAGGACAACGTTAAGACAGACCTTAAGGAGATAAGAACTGATAGAGTGAACTGGATGTAGTTAGTTAAGTCCAATGGTACGCTTTTGTGAAAATGGTGATGAACCTCCAGGGTCTATAAAGAAAGTGGGCTATAGTATACAACAACCTTTTCAAAGAATATCCTGCACCACATAGTGACAATATCACAACTGGTGTTCACATTTGACAAATCACAAACTTAACGGCTTCACATTCACCCGCTGCCTGATTATGAGGTTATGTGGTTTTACTCAGTCCCTCCAGAAATATGTTGTGGTTATCATGAGTGATAAAATGTTGAATAATCTTCCCAGCAATTTTATCATTATCTGTATTATTATGATCTATGACCCAGAACAAAACACTTAAAAAGTGGCCAGAAAACTTATGACGTCATTACGCAACATCGGGACATATGGATGGTTGGAAAATTAAAATTGTTAATACCTATTCCTGGTGATTTTTTCAGTGTTTATGGACTATCAGAAGACTCCGTAGAAGACTATTTAGATGTCCCTTCTTCCAGAGGCTTTAGTTCCAGCAGAAGCTCTATTAAGTTCCGACTTTCTTTTTTCATCCGCTGTTCACATTCAGCCACTTTCTTACGCCAATAATCGTATTTAAGCTACAATATACAACAAAATAAGAGGACATAAAATAATAAGGCAGATAAAACTGCATACACATGTTCGATAGGAAATTGTTAGCAAATGATTACTTGTCACCTGAGCTGGAATAGCTACGTTAAGTAATTAACTTTGTGGAGAAATCCTAGGCCAGTGCGGAAGTTAATTACGTGCATTTTATACAACACAAATGCATGCAGAAAATGGAAGTTTCAGTGCTAAGTAAAGAACAAATTATATACACAATTTGTGTGACAACCATTCAACATATCAAAGACAAGTGAACATTTGCAGGTTGAACAGCGCCATCATATTGTTCTTTGAACTCTATTCACTTCATTTAGCTAATTGTTTAAACTTCCTAATTAATACATCTTGTAATTATTCGGTATTAAACAGAAATAAGAACTATGTAGGAATTAAAAGTCAGATAACCAGCTTAAATTAAAACATAAGACTACAATATTTGCTTACATAATATTTATATTTTATCTGTAACTTACCAAAAGACCTTCATATTTAGCTCTTGCAAGTGCTGCGTCACTTTCAAGTGAAAGAGATCGATCAAAAAGAAAATTCAATCCACACGTGGCGTCATCAATATTTTTAATTGCGTCAAAGTGAGCTCTTTTATTTTTTTCTGAAATAGATCACATTATTACCACTAAATTACTGGTGTTTTGATCTTTCCTTATAGTAAAAGACAGCCATCTTCAGAATCAACACAGCGGAAACTTCAAATCCTACTTAAAAAATTCTTATTTCTGTGACAACATAATTCTGATTTATGTTGTCACAGATGCTTAAAGTTCATTGGTAAAAAAAGAATATACTTGTACCACATGCATTTAAAGATCCTGAGATGTCTTACTCTGAGTAGAACGCATGTGTTTAACGATCTCTTGTAATCGTTTCAATTCCTCATCACTGGACGCAATTAGTTCCTTGATTCTTGAATCCTGTACGTCAATGATAATTTTAGAATCAGCAGTAAGTTCACGAGCATGGCAGATCTGTTCAAATATATCCCAGATATTGTGGAAGAGCAAAAGCTTTATGACAGGAATTTCATTACAGGGTTACTGCAGAATGTATTTACATTGCTGTAAATACCTCAAATATTACACTCTAAACTACGTCTTCCAGTTTTGGTTTCATATGACAAATGATATATACATATGTATCACCCAGAAATTTGCATTAATTCTGAATATGAAGAAGAAATGCTAAACATTTGACTGCAAAGTGCAGTGGGTTTACCACAAGAATTACTTTTTGCACGATAGATACAATAGTTGACTATATGGTTGCAGTCTGTTTACAACAAAATTAGAATCCTTAACAAAGCAGAATAAAATGTATTATAAAGTACACATACCTTCTTTAGTTCACGGCTCTCTTTTGCCTCGATTTCTTTATCAAGATTCTTATGATTCTTACCAATATTGGTGAATTCTTTTACTTGTTCTTCAAGGCACGTATGAAATTCTCCCTTACCTTCGCTGCCAACATTTTTCTGAAAAGAGTGAAAACTTTAAAGCTATGCAAAAGCAAAAACCAAATGTATTTGATTTTGTCAGCAAACTAATAATTGAAGATGGCTATCTTCTGGGTTGCAGACATTATGAAGTATGGTAGAAATTCACTAACGTTTTAGAGTTGCCTGCTGCCTCCATCATCAGGGCGTCAATCTGATGATGAAGACCAACAGGGACCTACTACACTACAGAGTACCATAACTCAGAATACAGCTATCTTCATATTCACTGCTGTAAGGACCTAAAATCCCATTCAGCTAGTTTAACAAATTAGAAGAATGAGTGGAAATAAAGTCTCAATAAAACATGTTGTGAAAAAACACATACGTCTAGACGTTACTTCTTGTCAACAGCTTTCGCCAACTTTGCCTTTAAAACATATTTCGTCTTTATGAAGAACTTCCATACGTACCATCTCAATTTGCATGAGCAAGCTTTCCAGCTCCTTATCTCTACCAACTTTTTAGACTTCAATTTTTCCCGATGTGACTTCATCTCCTCAGAGAGATCACGCAACGAACTCTCCAAGATCTGAAAATATATAATTACCATGTTACGTTCTTTCACAAATTATTTTGTTAGCCACAGTTACATATAAATACAGAAACCAAATACTGGAAATGAAAATGATCGCCACAAACAAAAATATATTGCTGCAAGTCTTTCAGGTTATTCTCACAGTCAATACGTTTTGATGCTAACTCTTCCTTTAATGCCAAATTTTGATTCAGTTCCTTCAAGTGTATATAATATGTATATTTCAGTATCAATCAGAAATGGTAAGCCTAGGTAACATGAAAATATTCACAAATGAATTTCGGTGCTAGAAGTTGCACGGACAAAGCTAGATGCCATTCCACTTCAGGTAAATCAAAAACCTTTCCAGCTCTTCTATGTTTGCTTATAGCCAGGCCAAACTGTCTTATTCTTTATGCTCAATTTTACATAACTCCGAAGGAAATTCTGTGACACAGTGCACAAGAGGAACAAACAAGTTCTATTTCTATTCCTACTTTTGCCACGGCCAATTCATTAGTCTCTTCAATACTAGTTTAAGATGTGTCAGTAGCTTATGAATTGGCCAATAGTCACTATTTATGTTTAAAATCTGTCTTCAGATAGTAAAACAATCTACTTACTAACTAGATGGCTTACCAAACACGAAGGTTCATCACCGAATTAACCAAAGCCCTCCACTGGACCCTGTACTGGGCCAACAAAATCCAGTCTCCTTCAACTTCTGTCTCCCATAGATTCCGCCTGAGATTATCCTCCCATCTACGTCTAGGTCTCCCCAGCAGTCTCTTCCCCTCAGGCTTTCCAACCAATACACGATGCACTTCTCTTTTCCCATCCATGCGCGCTACATGCCCCGCCCATCTCATTCTTCTCGACTTAATCACCCTGACAATACTGGGGGAGGAGTATAAATTTTAAAGTTCCTCATAATGTGGTTTCTACAGACCCCATCTAGCTGAAACTAGATCATGAGACTACAAAAATAAATGTATTAAAAATAAGATGTACCTCTAGTTGCTCGATCACTAGCTTATCCATGGCTCTTTCTTGAAAATCCCTGCCGAAAATCATAAAAGAGTTAAAACTTCAAAACTGCAACTGAATTAAATATGTAATAATTATCTACCTTTAGGTTTTAAGGTTTCACAATTATTTCAAAATAAACTCTGATCTTATGGGTCATTCTGCTATAATTATATCTCTTTAATAATTGTCTAGTTGTTTACTTTTGCCACAGGAACCAAGCCATCGTCCATTCAGGGGAAGACAAAGTACAGATTTACGCCGGGAATGCGTTCCTTGACAAACCGGCGTAAATTGAAATTCTTTTTTAATGTAAATCAATGGCAAGTCAATGACATGCGTTCCCAGCACCCAAACATTGAAGATTAATATAAGGGCATTACATTTAAAGATCTGGAATAACGTAATTAAAATAAAGGGAATTTATAAAGATGTCAGTGAAACCACAGTTCCGGAGAATTTGATGTAAATACGTCTATACGGAAAGGAAGTTTACGTATATATTGGCTTTATTCTAAATATTTCCTTTATACATGCTTTACATTTGAGATAAGTATGATTGAGACATTGTTTATTTAATTTGAATTAGTTACGCTTAAGATAGGTCTGTGGTAGCTAAATGTAATGTAAAGAAATGTATTGTAAGGTAAGGTAAGGTAAGGTAAGGTAAGGTAAGGTAATGTAATGTAATGTAAGGTAATGTAATGAAATGTTTTATAGGTAACAACAATGCCGAGTAAACAGATGACGTTTCCTAGGTAACAAAAATGCCGAGTAAATAGATGTTCCTTAGGTAACCATTATTGTCGATTTGTTGATGAACAGTTCAAGTTCCCTAGGTAACCATTGTTGTTTATTTGTTGATAAACAGATGAAGTTTCCTAGGTAACCATTGTTGTTTATTTGTTGATAAACCATTGTTGCACTTCTTCGTTCCACTTTTTTGCCGAATGACCCTTCTTTATAGACGTACTTACGTCAAAAACAGTTGACAGTGGAACCACGGTTCTGGAGAACCTGACGTAAATTGTAACCGTCCCTTTTCTTCCACCACACGTCACACTGCTTGTTTAGTATACTCGTAGTCGTAGCCTGGTTTGCTCATATGGTTACAGCTTCTTGACGTGGGATGTGTAAAGATACAGAAAGGGATTGTTGATCATGGTGTGAGGTTGTCGGTGAGCACGAGTTTCCGACTCCCTGGGAATATACGGGAATTAGAAGGTGGAGCAGGTTTCTGCACAAATGGA
>NW_019059547.1:31863-54949 GCF_000696155.1 Zootermopsis nevadensis | reverse complement strand
CACGGAAAACCTCAGTCAGGGTAGCCGAGTAGTCTAACCACTCGTTGTGCCGACTTGGCCGTCTTTTGGGGACGGCCTCGGCTGGAATGCTGAACATCGGTCGCCCTCGGTTGCCCTTGGGCGACCTCTGTCCGTTCTCCACACGCGTGGTCGTTTTTCACACCACTCTCCACTCGGTCCCACCGCCAGTCGACTCCTGTCCATCTCTCTCACCACTCTTCCCACTGGAAACACGCTTGTCCTCACCCTCTACTCGCTCTCAAAGCAACCAAAAACCAACCAAAAAGCTAACTGAGGGCGGAGGCCTGCGCAAGCGCAAGCATCGTCCCTACCTAGGTGAAACCATTCCTGCGCACAAGGCGCATTGCTGGAAATGGTAAACAGTCTTAATATAAGAAACGGAAATTTTGCTATCGCTAACAGGGTTACGTCGTGGCGGGGACCTCGACCCTTCCAAAAAAAAAAAAAAAAAAAAAAAAAGAATCCAACAATGTCTATGCAACAATGCCAATAAACAGACGCAACAATGTAAATACAATAATGTAAACACAACAATGCTAAGCGCAACAATGACTATAAACAAGTAGAACAATGCAACACGTCGACTTATGAAATCTCTGAACTCGACGGTAAGGTACGGAGAATGTTCAATAAAAATTCTCTGAAACCCTAGCTGAAAGAGGAGTAATTGAGTGAGGTTTCAGGATTCTATCATGTTTGTTTCACAGATATAACGAAATGACATATACGGTTGCTAGAGACACCAGAAAGGTAACCGCGCCTGCGAATGACTTAATCGCTGAGAAGGCGACAAAGTTTGAGTTGATCCTATGCTGTCTCGCAACGAAATTTTGTAATTCTGTAATTGCCGAGGTATTTGTACATGCACGTGTGGTTGGGGTACTTGTTTACTTAACTGATTAGAGATTTGATTGAGTTGTTTAAGTTTGGAAAAGAATTTAAAATAATTAGTGATGTTATATCTGCATATACTAAAACAAAAAAGTGAGAAATTAGTTACATTCAATAACTTCTTATATTCTAGCATAAAGATTAACAGTCGTCCTTATTTTAGTAACATGTTGTACTATTGAGTGATCTTATTAGTTAATTGAAATTTTGTTTGTGTGTTAGTTGTAAGGTGCACAAAGTTGGTAGAGTTCGAGTCAGGTTCCAGCGGCTGCTAACTCCTGCAAATGAGCATGACGAACAGCTGAGTGCGTTACGTGCTGCCTGTCTTTAAGGAGCAAGTGACTGAAACTGTTATGCTGTTGAAATGTGAGGACAGTCACGGGCAATTGAGTTGAGGCTGGCTTTTCTAGGTTGAATGCACCATCTCATCTCAATGAGGAGTGTTTTGCCAGTCCAGGTTTATAGTCCGATTCCCGAACGGGCTGAACCTTGAGATGAAAAGGAAACCAGGCTTTGGCATATTAATCTGGTTTATATAAACAAAGATGCCTTATTATACGATATTTCGTACCTCACTTCATCAAAATTTTATTGATTTTATTAATTTTGGCCTTGACTATCCAACTTGCGGCAACGTGACATCACACCGCTTTGTATAACTTGAATTATACAAGAACATTGGGGTACAAAGTTGAAGAGAAATTATTTCTGGGGGTACGCGAACAACAACGGTTGAATACAACTGCTCTATAGTATGTAGCAGGAGTGCTAACCAGCCTTCTGTGACGTCACTGCAAACGTTCGAATCAAAATACGATAGCGAGGTTAGAAAAGAAGAAACTAAATCTGCCACAGGTACTCCTAAAATCTGATGAAAAAAACATAGATAAGAATTTAAAAAACATCTGTCATTAATGCCTTTCATTGTATGCACTGTTCTGCATGCCAGTAATATAACAGGACTATAGGCGTCTCCCGTACAAGACGCCAAAAACTGTGAGACTTGTTTTATTTTGCATTTCAGACTTTAGCTTACAAAACAAAACGTCCTGGGAATACGTTTGGGGCCTATGGGTGTGTCCCCCCCCCCCCAAAAAAAAAAAGATGCATTAACCAGCAAAGTTGGTGGCCGCTTGTCAGTCAGCTGCTCACCGCTGTCAACTGCGACACGAAGCTAACGGTGGGCGTATTGAACACCTACAATACATTTGCCAACTCGCCAAGTGCCTATGATGACGTACGCAATGGTTTAGTTTATTTTAATGCTTTTCTTTCGTTCACTGAATATGTGTATACATCTTTGTTGGGACACTCTCCATTGATATTATTATTTTCGCCATAAAATATTTCCGATCATCAACATTTCCTTGCTGACTGCACGGAATTCGCAATCGAGTGAACGAGGTATTTAAAAAGGACACAAGCTGCAGAGGTTCATACCACGCCATCTACTTCACTATCATACTGCGTCATCAGAAACACGAGTCGAACGACATTCTGCTCTTCCCTCTCTGAAATGCGATTAAGATAATCCACACCTTCGTTCTCTCTTTGTCCTCGATTTAGATAATTGACGCGGGGATTTAGGGGCGAGGTAGCTGAGAAGCAAAATGAACGAGACCGGGGTTCAATTCTCGAACGCTCTCCTTATTTTCACGCTGACCCAGGGGCCCACCCAGCCTCACACCGAATTAGTACGGGATTTGCAGCTGAACGTTCACTTCTGTCCAGTGCCGAGGCTATGAATGCTTAGAGCGACATAAAAAACTTTATTAAGTTATAATTCAACACAGGTACATTCTTTACAGTAGTAATTGTTGAGGAAATTAAAGTCTGATCTGAACTTCAAAGTCAATATAAGCTGCAAGATGCGTCTTATTTTCGTGGGCTTGTAAGTTATATATTTTCTGAAAAACAGATAATTTAACAGAAACTGGCAAGGACAGGAAGTCATTTGTAGCAAAATTTTGGCCGCTTTAAGATACACAGTTTTTTTCTTAAATAATTTTCTATGCGGTGCATATTTAACAAAATACAACATAAAATAATTGATTAGTTTCTGCGGTGATATTTCTTTGCGATGGTGTGTTTCAAATAGTTAGTGCTTAACTTCAAAAGATAAAGTCATATATGCAATAGGCAAGAGTCAAGGCACTTGCCAAATTGAAATACAAATGCTGCTTTGCTCAAAACTCGACAGTCTCGTATCTTATTTTTTAAAATACTGCCGGCTTTTCTGCTTTTAATAAAAATGAATCGTGATTAAAAAACAAAACATGATGTACTCAAAGTATGCGCAACAACAACTTTTGCACAAACTGGTCATTACAGGAGTTAAAACAGGTAGACAGAGGGACGCGTCTGGATAGCTCCAGAATATTTTGATATCTACATCAGCGCAATGCAATATAAACTTAGTACAATAGTGACACATGTGAAATTAAAGAAATTATTTGCCTGAGCACGTTCTACGAATTACGTGTCGAGTATTTTATCTTAATTTTTACCTACGAAACTTTAATTTTAACCTTCGCGACCCTGTGTTGTGACATCGTATGTGAATCTCTAACTGGGGTGTTGACACACCCAAATAATTTTTCTGTCTGAAGTACAGGAATGCAAACAAGTCTATTACTGGTGCCCTTAACAACAATTCCAAAGTCAATGAGATTCATATGCCACTTTTTATTCGTTATTTGTTGAAAACTACGTAAACAATTAAACATAAACAATATGTTATAATTTTAAATTAATGGAATAAAACTTTAGTAGGCTTACTGTTCGCGTAACATGTTGACTCACGCACGACAGCCTGGGAATTGCGCTCTGACAATTACTGGCTGGAACCGTAGCGAAGACGTGTGAGGCTCTACTACGTGGTTTTAATGCAAACACCAATTCTTTCCAATTTTTCTTCATACGTCCACAGAAGTAAATGCAGCAAGTCTGCATGTTTCTAAATATTTTCCTATACATATTTTTTAAACTGGTGATGACAAATGTACAACAAAAACTCTGTTTATAAGAAACATATTATGTACATTATATGAAATAAAGCTATTGCATCAATAGTTTAATCAAAACATTAATCCCATATAGATAAGAAAGAGCAGACTTGAAAACCAGTGATAAAAAGCAATGCAGAAGGCTTCGAAGAAAAACAGCATGTATTCTGCTGTTTACAGAAGAAGCATACGAAGTCTAGAGATGCGGTTCAACGGACAGCATAACTGTAGCTCTTACTTCACCAAGTTCACGCTTCAGCCGTCTTCATTCCCACGTACTTATGGATATGAAGTTGGATGAGTTGGGAAGTTGGGGAAATTATGTCAATAAAATGAAATGGAATTCTCTACCTAGGATTCGATTCATGGTTTCTTCGGAGGAAGTCAGTTCCTGTTAACCAAATATCGTACCTCACTTTACTGGTACGAGGCTGTCCATCGTGAAAATTCCAGCTCATGCGTAGGAGAAAGGGGATTCAACACCTGTTCACTAACATTACGTCAGAATTTAATGTAGCCTTATATGCCAATGAAGCTCTTGGGATTTTCTGTGCTGTTTGTATATCAGATATTTTAGAAACAGGATTATATGATTCATTCCCCCTCCCCAGTAAAAAAGAAGAATAATTTCAGCCCCGTAGGACTACGTGTCCATCCGACACCACAGAAGGCAATGACATGCAATGGAAGTGGAAGAAGCACACTGACCGGACCGTATAAAGAGTTGGTTTTAGTTCCTTTGCAAAATATAACCTCAAATGTTCGCACTATGGACATGCTTGTACTTTTTATTCAATGAAGTATGCCACACATAGGTTACTTTCTCAGCATTTCAAAGTCCACAAGCTTCCTAGCAATGTCACTATCATTTCCCCGAACGTTCGTATCTAGTCGTCATGCTGGGATCCCAGACGGCGTTTTTCAAAGGTAAATACTTATTGAAAGCGAAACGATAGAACAATGACGCTCAGGTAGGTGAGATTTATGGCTATCGCGGCAGCGAATATGTAGCTTACATCTGGCATGTTGCGCCCTGTAATCTGGTAGAAGTTAATCGGTGTTTGCTGCCTACATCATCACTCATAGTCTTGATGATGGAGGCAGCAGGCATCTCTGAAACATGAGTAAACCTCTACCAGACTACACGGCGTAACATGCCAGAAGACAGTTTCATGTTCAACGCTGAGACGGGTTTCAAATTCTTCCGTCTCATGATAACGACTTAGCAAATTGGCAGCGAGAACTAAGGAGTCTCCAAATAATTAACGCGAAACAAAATAAAAGACACTGCATATTTGCACCGCATTAATAACAGCGTTTACGAATGGTTATCAGGTACATATGAAGTCAAATTACAGTTGTGAACAATAATCATTTGTGTGAAGTCGGATTACCACATTCACTCTGAGACTTCCATCCTTGCTGAAGATGATTGGCCACATGCATGTTCCAGCTGCCTTTACATTTAGGTAAAAAGAAACATGCTCTTATTGTGTTGGAATCAGATACTTTGAGTGTGGGAGTTACGAAGTACCGTTACACAAAAATTAACCCCTTTCTAGGAGTTCGTAACGAATATTTATCGTAGTGGTTTACCACAGCTCATAACATGAAATTTAACTGCTGTTTAGCTATTATAAGAAGTCTAGGAGGCAGAGGTTGGCCTTAGGCCGTAAATAAGCAAAGAACCGAGGGCTGTACTCCGTAACAATTAATATTGAAGGACCTTGGCTTTATATATCTGGCAGATTTTCAGAATGTGTGGGAAGTTCACTGAACTCGGGCACAACAATCGATCAACTTCTTGTCAATCGTACATTGGCATTAATAAGTAATTTCTTTTCGAAGAAGTGTCTCTTCCCTCTACCAACACAAATTGATTTTCTGTATCTACTCACCGAAAACGTACTCGCGTCTCTTTTAAACTGAGGTATCAAAATGTGCTGCTCTCTACCGCAACTCACATTACTTACCTGCAAAATTAAAGGGAATATCTGAATATCTAAGTTGAAAAGAAATCCACGCTATTATACATAAATAAAACGTCCACATAACTTCAATTAATACTAAACGTAACAATAATTTTATTTTAAATTGCAATAAAATCCCCGGTAACGACAAACTTTATTTTATGATGATTGACTTCTACGAGTTCTGCTAATTAATAATAATAATATACTCTATTTGTGCACTAATCGCAAATGTACAGAAAGGACTGACGGTGAAAGGCTTGAGCTTTCATACAAATGAAGTTCAGTTTAATATCCGGCAATCTTTATTTCAACATAATAACTACGGTAAACGAAAATTGCGTAACAAGGAATCTAGAAATATCCTGTACATTTTACATCAAACATAGCAACCCGTTTAGAGTTAAAACTCATATAGAATCGTCAGTGTACAAAAGGATTCTCAGCATAAAATGTGACAACATTTTCCAAAGCTCTGATAAAAGTTGGGGAATATAATGAACGAGTAAAATATTTTAAGGCTTCAAAAGGTTTAAAATGACATACAGAAAAATTAAGAGAATAAAACACATTTATACTTATTTTCAGCTTCCTGGAATAAGTTATGCTGCATTAATAGTACGTCTTTTAATTTAATTTTCACATACACAAAGTAAAATCATTTTACAGAATTGTTGCCGTTCCGTTCATTATAATCAATTCAAATGTCTCCCTTCGAGTGCGTATGCAATTTAAAATAGGGGTGCATTACATGATACGAGCACTACCATTCTATTTAATCATCCATTATATCCTTACTTTTAAATATAAAATATAAATAGTGACACTTGTAAAATTTTCTATAAAACAAAAAATGATCAGTGCCACCAAATTAAATTAAATCAGCTGTAAAATATGAAAGCTATAATTAATCGAGTTCATGTCTGGATGAATGGAATCAGGATTTATAATATTCAATGTCTGACTACAAAAAATACGCCACTGTCACTCATTACCCATGTCTCTTGGGTTCAAAAGTCTTTCATGGAACATAGTTCGTTATCATTATAATAAATTTATAATAACAATAACATGGAATATCACGACGCACACGCGATCTGAAATTCATATACCATTCCCTTTTGTGGTAAGAGTATGAGCTCAAATATGCTTTCTTGAAAGAGTTCAGAATCGCCACTTTAGCCGTCTGTAGTACGCCCGCTTTAGAATCGTCAAAAAGGGACACACTGAATTTGTGTGGGCATTGACAAGTGCAGTAGAAACATGAACTACGGAAAATGGCTTACGGGAAAGTAGGCCTACTCCCAGTGCAAAACAAAAATTTCATACTGGAAATAAAAGTAAGAAAACAGCATTTAAAGCAACAGGTCTACTTGTGAGTTTTGCGTATTCGGTCAAAGTGGTAGCTAAATAGTCAGAGGAATCAGCTTAAAATTAGTTTGTTCACACCGCAGACTCAAAGAACCGTAAATTATCATTATCTTCCCATTGCAATCATATCAACTCCATTCTGTTTATCATATAAAATAGCAAAGTTTTGGTTGCAACTTATGTAACATTGCCTTCAAACTGATTAGGTTATGTATCGTAGAATGACAGACAAATTTGTGAATGATAAATTCTAAGGGATGTGAAAGGAATCTACTATCTACTTAGGTGTCTGGAATGCCTGAGGATAACCACAATAAACCTCAGCCAGTAGCCTGTAGGAAGATTCCTGGTCCAGTGAGACATGTTTATATAATTTGATGCAAATTCTTGGATATCTTCCTTCGTCCGTTAATTGAAGAAATAAAAATAATTAAATACACATGACGTTTTGGAAGCTGGCTCTGGTTTCGTGCTCTGGTAAAAGCATAAACCTAGTCAGTTCAATCCATAGGAACGGAACCAAGTAGGTAGGATGATGGAGGCAGAGCCAACTTTCGAAAATTCGTGTCTTTAATTTGTAAATTAACGGACGAAATAAAATGTCCAACAATATGTATCAATTTAAAAACAACTTCGGCAAAGTATTCTCACGAATACCGCCGTTTCGTTTCCCACCAGTTTGTGTTAAAACTAAATTTGCCTTTTCTCGCCGTCCGCTGCTGGTCCGATCACTAACGATACTAACAGTTTAAGAAAAACTGCTACTAGTGCAACTTAGGATACAGGATTCTGACATAAAGGCCGGAGGTAGACGAGAAAAACATATACAGGGTTCGAAAGCGACCGGGTGATTAGTTGGTGAGCCAGACAATGCAACAATGAGGTTAGCCATCTGTAATGGGCTTGAACCAAAGGCACCTGGGAATAAAGCAAACGCGCCATCTAGCAGCCCGTGCTTGTGACGCAGGGGAATGAGAAATGAAGTATCAGCTGCTGATGGTTGGAACACAAGAATTACAGCCCGTAGCACGGAGCTATGTCTAGTCGACTTCTACAGCCGACAACTTCTAATTAGGCCGCACCTCCAACAGGAAAGAAAGTACACGCGACCTACAGATCGATGGCCCAGGAGCAAGAGAAGTGCACAGTGACGCCGCATCGACGTTTCGGTACCATAAAGACAAAAGAACCTCTTTTCAGGTTCTTAACAGTACACTATATCACCTTGCAGACATTGAATTAAAAAATTGATTTCCTCTGCTAAAAATTTGATAGGCTTATGAAGTTGCCACAAATTCATAAAATTTATAAACTTATGATAAGTCTGAAAAATGATTTATGTTTCAGGAATCAGAGATATGAGATATGCTTACAGCGTTTTATTTTGAAGACCTGAAGGGAAGACACCATTTGGAAGACCTAGACGTGGATGGGACGGTAACATTAAGATGGGTCTTAAGTAATTATGGTGTGACAATCTGGACTGGATTTTTCAGTTCGCGATGTGATCCAGTGGCAGACTTTTCTGAACACGGTAATGAATCTCAGTGTTCAATGAAAGGAGGCGTATTTCTTAACAGCTGAACAACTATTACTTCTCATGAATGAATCTGCTTCAAGGAGTGAGGTAAGTATTATCTCATGTTTGCTGTGATTATTCAACCCAGGCCTAAATAGGAGTATCACAAATCTGTACGACCACTTACATCCCACTTTAAATACAATAAAAATGGGCACTCAAATCTGTATATCGACCGATCCCGATATTAAATTAATACTGATTAAAAATGATGGAATATGACCACATTTATGCATTAAAAATGCATTTCTTCGTTTGCATGACGCTTACGGCAGGGTGGTCCAGCTTTTTAGTAGTACTTTGACTAGTTCTGCTTTCTCTGGTCTAGTTAAATTTTCATTGTTTGAAATGACGGCAGACAATTCCTCTGAAGACATGGAACGTGGGTCTGATAAGTTAAACTCCAAGGCACGACTGTTCAATCCTACATTTCGATCCTTTCTCCTGATTTCATTAACTGGGCTTCCCGCACATTTTTACACAATCAATTTCACATTTATCCATAATAGTGTCTTGCACACTTTCATTAAACTGGGTTCTTCCTGTTTCGTTACCCGACGACGAGGTACATCTTATACCACCATTTCTATCATTAAAATTATAATAACTCCAGCGGATCTCTCTTTACTCAGTTCCTTCTTGTGCAAGTGTTCAATCATTCTCACTGTCAGTGAAGTTGTCATTCATCAACTTAGTTGGGTTTGTTGTCACTGTGGCTGGGTAATGGTCTGAAAGAACGCCATTAGGTGATACAGAAACTTGTCTGTTTCTTCTTCCGCCATCGCCTCTCCTTCTTGAGGAAATTTACATGTTATTGTCTTCCCATCTTTAGTATAATCTAAACATCTTCCTTTAAAGTCCACAACTAGGCCATTGTCTGCCATAAAATCAGCTCCTAAAATCATGGAGGCAAGCAGCTGGCTTGAAACCACGAACACTTTTGCCATCAATGCTTACTGCAGTTTCTTTAGGTGTCGGGTGTGATTCCCTAAAGCCGAAATTAGGACAGCTCCTTGTACCGGAATCCCCGATGTCTCAAGTCCCTGCGCCGTTACTTTATTATAAACTCTTCCGAAATAATGCTGATTCGAGAGCCAGAATTCAAGATGGCGTCTATTTCCTCATTTCCTAGTCGCACTTTTACATAACGACAATTTTTAAAATTTGAGTCATTAATATAAAATATAAGCATTTCACTTTCTAGGTCAAATCCTTCAATTTCATCATAATTTAGATTCCTCGATTTGTTTGTGAGAGCTACTTAATTTTTTCGAGACGACCCGTGGTAAAATCTTGAAGCTGAGACAGGGTAAGGGTCTCTACACTGCCCGATCCAAATTTCGCTGGTTGTTATTGTTTTTGCCTGCCATTGGGAAGAATCTCTGGTCAGGTACGGCTTCTTTCGTAAGGGCTAGCTTCAGGGTTTTGTGCGGTGTGGCTCGATTTGTTTGATAAGAAAGGTTCCCGGTCTCTGTTACCTCCGCGTGAATAACCTTACCATACATTACCTACAAGGTCTGCCACAAAAGCAGCTAGATAAAAGTACAAAGCATGCCAGCAAATTAGTCAAGGTTAAATGCCTACCAAGCAATTATGTAATGTGTTAAAATTAGGCATAAAATTTTAAAGTATAATTTGTATAACTACTATAATTTTAGAAGCATAATAATGTAAACAGCACATGTATACATCTTTATTACATTCTATGGATCCATAAGTTAGTCAGATGACAGTACGGTGTGGAATAATTCATAATAATATAATTCATATAACAAATACAATTAATACTATTATAAAGAATTCACACACAACATAAATAAAGGGTTCATGTAGAGTAGTGATACGTTACAAACAATTCCACCCATTAAACATATCAGATAAATTATACTACATTACCTGGTAAATGTAATGTCCTCCTCAAATTCCAAATTTTATGAGCATGTTTTAATACCAGAGAAGAATATTCACTCCTGAGGAATGCTAACTCGGTGACTCTCTTCTTAAGTTGTTCTGTTTCATAAAACATCTCATAACAAGGATGAATGTCTTCAAGAACTACATACACAATTAACTCCAACATTTAAGGTGAAATGCAACAAAGATGATAATATAACAAACAAGACAAAATAAATTAAAAAGTTCAAATTGTGTATGTAAAAACAAAATGTTCTGAGCAGAACTTTACACTTATTTTCCTTTGTGATCTACAGTCTATATTGTGATGTTAATAAGAAATACAACTTCATAATTATACAAGTAATGATCAATTTATGGACACAGTTTCCACTAGTACAGAATCACAGTATAAGCTAGGTTAGCTCAGTCAGTATAGTGCCTAACTATGGACTGAATGACCAGAATTCAATCCTTGGTAGGAGCAAAGTATTTTTCTTCTAGCATTTGGATTCAGACAAACTCTGTGGCCTACTCAGCTTCCTACTTTATGGGTGCCAGGGGTCTTTACTCTAGGTGTGAAGGACAACCAGAATGTGATGCCCCCATCTGGTGCCAAGGTCAAGAACGAGTAGCAGCTATACCTCCTCTGTCCCCAAGTGCCTTCATGGTGTAGTGGGGCAGCTTCACTTTACTTTACAGATTCCCATTATATTAAATTTGTCAGATAGAGCCTCCAGAGTTACCATATATGTAAACATCCAAATAAAAAAGCTAAATCTAGATTTTGCACAGCTGCCATCATGTTTTATATTCTCTCACATTAGTAACATGACCACCATGGTGGTATTACTGATGACAAAACATTAAAGCATAAAAGATGCTAGCATTAGTGACTGAAATCAAAATCCATCACAAGGGCATTACTTGTTTTCTACTAGAAACTTCTGCCTATATTTTGTTTTGTACAAACCCAAGTCTGTTTTCAATCCAAAATGAGATTCCTCACCACCTAACATTTCCGTCAAAGCTTTCATATGAGCTACCACCTCACTTGTTTCTTTATTCTGATGTTCCAACTGTGTCATCATCTCTGCGCGCAGCTCCTCAAATTGAACAGTGTAATACTGTAACAAAAAAAGCATGACAACACACATAAAGACAAGATGAAAATAACTCTCACACATACAACGCAATAAAACATACATTGCCTCTCTTGAATAGAATATCTTTTGTTTGCACAGCACAAATTTTCATGGGGTAGCTCAGTCAGTATCGTGACTGGCTACATACTGGATGACTGGGGCTTGATCCCTGACAAAGGCAGAGAATTAATCCTCTAGCCTCTGCAGCCAGACCAGCTCAGGGACCCACTCAGCCTGCTGTTCAACGAGTACTGGGGTCCTTTTCAGGTGATAAAACACAGCCAGGGTGTGATGCTGGCCACTCACCTGTTTCTAGTGCGAAGATTTAGAATGAGTAGGAGCTATATTACCTCTCCCCCAAAGTACCTACATGGTGTATAATGGGACACCATTACTTTTACTTTACAAACTAGCATCCAGGTAAAACCAGAATGCACTTCTCCAGTACACAACAAGCATTATATAAGCAAAAGTGAAGCTGTCCCATTACATGCCATGGAGGAATTTATGGGGAGGAGAGGAATAGTCCCTATTCATTCTTGACTTTGGCACTATATGGAGGTGAGTGGCCAGCATTACTTCCCCCAAGGAAAGCGACCCAGGTACCCACTAGATGGGAAGCTGTGTGGGCCCCAGAGCTGATCTGGATGCAGAAACTAGGAGAAAAATCCTTTAACCCTGCCAGAGTAAAGGATAATTACATTTACAAATACTTCGCAGCATCATATCTAGTTGTGCATGGATGCCAGGGACAACCACCTTCAGCTCCTGATGTGACAACTGCAGTGTATACCTACATTTGATCACCACTGGTGCATAAATAGTGGTTTTATTTCTGAAAGCCTGTAGCCTTTACAAGAGGATCACTTTTTAAAAAATAGATCCGTGTTTCAGAAAACTGTTTATAAATAAGGTGTGACTTTAAAATTCAATGCCACATTCCACATACCAGGCAGAGACTGGCACAGTACAGTGGGGCATAATTAGACATGTTACGCTTAGAAAACCATTACATAACATCTCTATTCATATATAATTAATCCAAAATAAGGAAGGGCAGCTCAGAAGAAAATATTCAGCTACTAGAGACATGACACAAAACGCAGAGGTGGGCTAGCACATTGATTATTGCTACTTCCCTTGAAAAGTTTTTAAATTCAGCCAGAGGTGAAAATAAATAAAGATGCTTTGTGAGTTGATGCTTTCATGGTGGAGGAAATATGGATGTTTTAAAATTCCTTGTTTGCATGAAACAAATAAGTTATCTTAATATGACTTAACAATGCCATCCTTATCATTTAAAATTACATAAAGAGGTGCTTAATACAAAGGAAAACAAAGAATGCAAAAAAAATGTGATTGAAAACCCCCAAGGAGACCATATGGGACACCTAAACATAGTTGAATAGATAATATAAAAATGCACATAAGAAATAATGCAACCTAATAAGTTTGACTGCATTACATTTCGCTCAGATTTCACTGTTCACAACTAGTAAAATGCTTTGATTAATTACTTGGAATTCTTCAGGTGCAGTCAAGGCCCCCATCCTCCTCTTAAAACAGCCTTGTCACACGCAAAATAATGGAACAATTCCACAAACCCTGGACAATTAGATTGTGCAACACACCAGATGACAAATCAAATGACCAAAATGCCTTAAAATGCTGTTCCAAGAGAGAGGAATGTGTTTAAAAACAATTTAAAAAGTCAGTGTGTATTACTAACATTCAAAATAATAATGTAAAGATTTTTTATGACTAGAGCACTGGATACGATATTGCTCAACTGAATTTACTACCTAACTTGTTCCGAAGTACAACATGAAAGAATCTTGTAAATGAAAATCTGAAGGAACAGAAGCAACAAACATCTGACGAACATAACATATATCTATTTATTTGCCGTCATTATGATTAATTTATAAAAATCCTCCCATCATACATGAAACAACTTCCAATAGGCAAATGAAGTATCCTAACATCAAACTGGCTAATAAATGCATAAATATGATAAGGTGTTTTGAAACAGAATATTGCAATTGCCAGCTTCATAAAACAATGAATGCTAATCGACCCAGTGCATGTGCTCTGGTGTAATTATTTTATGATTTCATCAGTTCCAAACAAATCATCCCCATGAGACGACTCACTGACAAATGTGTCTGGATGCCTTTTCTGACAAATAACACAACAATAACAAATTCTAATTTTCAAACGTTAAAATAGTACTAATCCCCAAAAGAACGTAACTAGCAACGATAAAAAATCGAATTCTCATTACCAAGGATGAACTACTGCAATTGTTAAGTCGAATTAATGACAACCATAAGGCGAAACAACAGCTCCCAATTTGGACATGGAATTCCCTTGTCGACTCGGCCAATACTATTATTTTATGAAACAAAAACTGAGGCACATGGAGGAACTGCATAATTTGTATTCTCCATCCCATATCATCTGTTTACAGTTTCCCACTCGACAGCTAACCTGCCCTGGTTCAAGAACCCCAGTTGGTTCCATTAAGGTCTGGCAACAGGGAAATTAATTGGATTTATAGACAAAACATGTTACTGTGTGTCAGCAGCAGTCCAAATATTTGCATCCGTCTCAGCTTTGAACTTCACCGGTGTACAGTCAGTTTCCTGTTTTCTACCAGTAGTTTCCACATTCTTGTGTTTGTAACATGATAACATTAATTTCCATTATTTTTAGACGCGTAAAGCATCATACCATGCAGACGAATGGGTAAGTGAAGGTGGAGTACCACGCAGTCTTAACCTTGACACTGGCCTCTTTAACCTGATAAAAAAGGGCCCCTGGTATCCAATGAGGAGAGGGCTGAGTGGGCGCAAGAGTCGTGCTAGATTTAGTGGCAAAGAGAGAAATCACTGTCCTGCGGGGAATCTAACCATGGTCATACAGCCAGTAGCCTAGTATCGACTGACTTACCTTCGAATGTTGTTAACAAGTGGGTATATTATTCCAGATTCACCTGGCTGCCCATAACACAGCAACATTGTTCGTATTTCATAAATTCATAAAGGTACTCCTACATACAGCATTTCGCCCCTGTCATTATCGCATCACATCTAATAAACTACTTCATCTGATACATCGGCATCAAGTAATATACTAACCATGCACGTTACTAGTCACAGACGGTCTTCAAATGTGGCGCCGAACCAAGTAATAAATCAATGCTCTGAGGCCTTATCGCTACTCGGTGGATGTCGCTACGCGTAGGTGGTGCCGATATTGATATTACGCTATGGATGATGTTACGATTCGTAATCGAGTTCGAAATTTCGATACATCAATTGAAATGTGTACACCTTCAGGTTATTATGCCCCTTTCAAATAATTAAAATTATTGAAAGAATACTTGGTATATGTGTTGGATGTTGCGTTA
Source organism: Zootermopsis nevadensis (assembly GCF_000696155.1). The sequence continues at coordinate 39,662 of NW_019059547.1, read as the reverse complement.
TAATGCCAATAGTTGCATAAATTACTATGCTACTGAAATTCTTAAATACGTTTTAAATATAGTTTACACTATAATCTCAATAGGTTAGAAAGAGGTTAGATTCCTTAGAGACATGCAGTAGATGGCTTTACCGGTTATGTTAGATGCGAATAAGGAAATGGTAATTAGAAACAGTGGTATTCACGTTAAGGTAAGGCTACGTTATCGAGTTCAATGCTTGTTAAATCTGCATATTGCACAATAATGGCTGCTTCAGGTGAGGCAGGATTTTGTGTCTTTGCACACTGTAAACCAGTGATCTTACCTTATATGCCAAAAATATAAATATCTTCTGCATGGCGCCTATACTGCCTGGCTATAGAATTCATCCTCTTTTTCAGTTGGTGCCAAACTTTACGTACTACTACATTACCCCAAAACCTAACCTAATTCTAGTAGAGTATATTAATTGGTATTATAGTAATTTTTGAATAAATAATTATCATAACCTCATAAAGTTAGGGCACAACTCAAGGTCATATTGCCCAAAAGCCTGTATTGTACATGAATGAATAACTGTAGAATAATAGAAAATAGAAAAATAAGTTAACTTAACTTTTATTCAGAATGTTGTTTCTGCTCTTTTTATTACATCAATCTAACTGCTTGATGCTGGATAGCTTTTTATTATGTGTTATTTTAATTTTGTAGGTATCTTCAGGCACAGCTACTACAAATGAAGTGAAGTTATAACTGGATCAGAAAAGTACAGTAGTAACTGGTGATTAAAATAAAGTGTCTATTTTGAGTGTGTAATAAATTTTCGAACATGATTTTATCAGGCCGTATCCTTTCTGCTTTTAGCAGGTGTCATAACTGAAATGATTTACAAACCTAATAGGTGCCAACAATATAAAAAAGTATTGCCAACTACATATATATCGCATTGTCTCTGGCTTTAACAACACATCTTTCTGACATGCAAAGGCACAGAAAACTACAAGAGTAATAATTTTAAATGTCATGAAAGTAATAACAATAAAAACTATTAAGGAAAAGTATATTTTAAACAGCCATAAACTGCACAAATTGATGCCAAAACACATTTAGAAGCAGAAATGACTTTCTCTCAGGCTGACCCAGATATATTTGGAAACCTTAAATGCAATAAAGAAACACCTATTGAAGCCACTGAAGGAGATGAAGAAGATAAAGAAGAAGAAATATACTTAGAACATGCTCCTACAGCAGCACAAAAACTGAGCACCAGACAGTATGCAACTATTATCAAAGATTTTATCACCGTGAAGAAGGTATTGTCATGTGAAGCTGTGCATTTGCAAACAGATACTTTAAAGATGTATTTTATAATTGTAATCTTTTTTTTCCAAGGTAGCAGATGCTACTGATGTGCTTCAAACACGAATGCTTAAACAGGATCGTGTTAAACCAGAAAATTTCATCTACAATCTTATCATTGGAGAGTGTGGTCGCTTAGGCTACACAAAAAAAGCATTTCAGTTGTATAATCAGGTATAAATATGTTTAAATATGAGTTAAATTTGTATTATTAAGGCACATTTCACAAGTATCATGGTGCAGAGCAATGTGATATTTTATTGACTTGGTCATATTGGTTGTAATGCCTTATGGACTTGTAGGTAGATACCAACATTCCAAAGAAATATACCGTCTCCAAAATGTTTGTGACTACTCAGAAGTCCACATGGCATTACTACCCAGAAGGACAACACTGACATCTTCACCACTGTGGAACGTCAAATCTCATACAGATATTTTGAATTTTAATGGATAAACTGTGATGTCATCTTAAATTGGTCTAACTGAGTTTCTAAAAGTAATTAATTATTATGCAATTAACAGAACACACTTTCATTGTGATACATTCACATTTACCCTTCGACAAGTCTTTGTTTCCTTGGCTCATTTATAAACAATAATTATATGTGTATGAAATATGCATTTCATATTCTTGGTATATTCAATTAAATACACAATAATCATGCAGCACTCTAGTTCTTTCACACCATAATGTGGGCAAGGTACATGTAATGCATATAACTGGTCATATCTTCTATCCAGTTGTCCATCAACATTTCTGTCTATCCCTCCTTGACCCACAGCTTTCTTGAAGCCCTTATAAAATATCTCTGGCTTTTCATAGCATACCTTCCTTTCTATACAAAAACTCCTAATTTCTCATTAAATGTAAGTGTAATATCAAACATGACTGCATTACGTGTGCTAACAGTCCATGGCCTAATGATAGTCTTAAACGTGCAAAACATTTACGTGAGTTATGAACCAAATGTTGCTAATTACCATGCCATGATTAAAGGTTTGAGTATTTAATGTACAGTCAGCAGTCTATGAACTTCCACATACTATAATTGAATTAAATGTGTCTTACATCCATAAAACTTTATCCATTTCAGCATTTGGAAGATGTGGAGATCTATCAACTGTTATTTCAGACGAAACTTCCATTTTTTTTTGTAGGCTTGTATTACAGACAAAGAAGCAGGCTTCAGGCACACTTTATTGGTAAATAAAAATCAATTGAGAAAATTTTTGTTCCAGTCAACTTCCTGTGATTTATAAGAGCTGGGGATTAAATCTCATGTCTACTTTCACAATGTGTAACATTTCTTAACGTGCTAGTTTTTATGGGGAGCCCCCTGCCAAACTCTAAAAATGGAGTACCACTCCTTGGCTTTATGTACTGCGAGTCAAGGATATTGTGGAGAAAATTATAAAATGTTTCTTCATGTTACCTCAAATTAAATTTGATTTCTAGGCATGGAGAAAAATGTTAGAAAAAAGAGTACATACAATCTCTTGCTTCCATCCATAAGGACTGTGGCTTTGGGGATATTGATGTTGCTCAGGATGTTTTTCATAGGATCACTGAAGAAAACAGCAGCCAGGAATATAAGACACTGAAGGTAAACTATTAATTAATTTATTTCAGTATGCTGTGTGCATTTAAATATGCCTCTTACTCTTAAGTATGACGATGTTGTTGTTTTGAGTTGTAATGCCACGTGGACTTGTGGACAGATACCAACATTTTGGAGAAGTATACGTTTATTTGAAACATTGGTCTTTGCCTGCATGCCCACATCATCACAACCCAGAAGAACGTAAACATCCTCACCACTGTGAGAACCTCAAATCTTTTTCGTATGTTTTAATTCTTCACTTTACAGACAAGACCTTTGCTGACATCAGAAAATAATGATTCAGTACCACAGCCATCAAATTCATGACCAGAAAATGTAATAGAAGAGGCTTCAGTATATGAAGTTCCTTATTTATACTGGAAAGACAGCCTAAATGGGATGTAATTCCTTAATCAAGTAATGAAACAGTTTTAAACTGCTGTCCAAGTTTACACATGTCAGTCCTGGCACTTCCAAACTGGAAGGACTTTTCCTAGGCAGAATTATATTTTTGCTTAACGTGAATAAAAGCTTCCTGTGAATGACATATAACAGAAAATTTTCAATCAAATGTCATGCTTTCCATTGATAATTAAGAGATAAGTACAAATAACTTTTAATAGTGTGCCTATGCATAAGTGATTATACTCACTTTACATGCCCACATCATATGCAATCATTATTGTCAGGAAGTTCACTGAGTGTCTAAGAATCAGTCAGTATAACATTTAAAAACTCTTGACTGGGCTGTAATTGAGGTTGTGGAGACATATTACATGATTACTGATACAGAATTAAATTTTCCTATTGTTTCATAAGACTTAGCCGATATGTTAAACCGGTAGTTAGAAAGGCATCTGAACAGTGTGTATGACCTGGTAGCCATGTTTCTTTATGAAAACCAATCTAAAATCCTGATGTTATTCAAATCCTCTGAATATAACAACCAGAAGTTATTTAAATTAAGATGATAGCTTCTGTACCTGTGTTACAGATTAATTGTTGTGGGTGGTTGTTCTGGATTCCTTGAACAAATGAATAAAGATGGAGTGACATCATCCCATCTACTAAAGCAGCAGAACACGCAACAGTTCGTAGGTACAATTCACAAATATCTGTCCATCATTCTGCATTGCCTGAAGTGCTGTAAAAATAGTGATACTCTAACTTTCAGAACACAATAACAGTTGAGAAACTAGCAGTTAATCAGGTGGATTCCCTACATTTATGGAATCCAAAGTCTCCATGTTCAGAGAAGTCCACCACTGAACCTACTCCTGGCATATAAAGTTCAATCCAGTCACAACTAATCTGTCTAAGATCCAGTTTAATTATTGTCTTCCCATCTGTGCATAGATCTCCTAAGTGGTTTCATCCCTTAGTGTTCCCACCTCAAAATTTTGTATCTGAGGTACATTATGTTATTCCACTTTTCTGTTGGCTTACTCGTCGTCACACAGCACATTTTTAATCTTTAATACCTTGAGAAATAAAGTTTTCGCATAAGGTGTAAATGCTAGATGTTGAAAGGTTAATTTCTTCTCCTATATTTTACAGGCCCCACTTTCAGCCATGGTGAAAGCCGATGTCTGTCCAGATATAGATTTTTATAACATGTTAATAAAGAAATGAAGCATGAGGTTTGACTATAAGAATGCATAAGTGGACCCTGTGTAACAAAATTAACTAATTATTACTGAATCTTTTTTAGATTGGCATAAAAAAATTATTTCATAAATTCCTTCTACTAAATGCTCTAGTTTTGACAAGGTTTTTATGGTGCAATTTATAAAATGTATATAAATTCAGAAAAAGCTGCCTGAACCATGCATTATGTTGAAACTAGCAGAGTCATGCATTTTTTATGCTTGCTTTTTATATCTTACACTTTTGTTAATACATTGTATTCAAATGGAAACACAGACAAATAAAAATTACTTTTAAAGTAATAATGTAATATTAAACTTACAAATATTTTTGTGGGGTCTACAGTTGTCGCGCGGTCTGAGGCGTGGGTCTTGTGCCGCTTGGTCGCCAGGACTGTGGGTTCGAATCCTACTCAAGCCATGGATGTTTTCTGTGTTGTGCTGTCCTGTGTACAGGTAGAGGCCTTTCAACGGGCCGATCCCGTGTCCAAGGAGTCCTACCAATTGTCCATAGATCAAGCCAACTAAGAAATTGGGGAAACGTAAAGGTACCGGAAAATGTAGAAACATTGTTAAACCGGAAAAAGAAGAAGAAATATTTTTGTTCTATGGTGTAAATAATCTTGTTTAATCACTGTATAGGAGATTCAAAGATCCAAACTGCCCCTCGACATTGTTGTCTTGGCTTTAGGCTGTCAAACTGAAGGGGAGGCTCAGTGTTTGATGGAAGACATGGGAAATACAGGTTTCAGGTATGATATCAGTAAGAAGAGATCTAATCAGAAAGTTCCAGTACTGTATTTGCTTTATGGAAGTGTGGATGATATTATGCAAGGGAATGTGGTTGACAGCACTTGCTGACATCAAAATCCCTGGAGGGAAGGCAATGCATTATTTTGTTTTTGAAATGTATGTGTATTTATGTTGCACTGCAGAATGTATTATCAACAAGTGTGTATCAAATTCTATAGAATATTAACAGCTGTACTTGTGATAGAAGCCTTCAATCATTTGGAAATATTTAAATTAGTTTTCTTAGATTATAGTGATTATATTTGAATACTAAAATATTTAGTTTCATTTGCTGATATGCGTTCTGATAAATGATGGAATGGTTCAGGATGAATGTAGAAATTTTGGGTGCGATGCTGAGGCAGGGCTGTCAGTATAATTTTGAACATATAATGGAGACGGCAATAAGCGAGAAAGTCCGCCCAAATGAAAAGTTCCTGGAAACAAAGAATGTCTGCAGAAGATAAGGAAGAAGGTAAATCATATTAGTAATAAATGTTAGCACCATGGTCTGCAGCCAGTAGCCTCCTCATATTTGACTTACATCAGCAGACAGAAGGTCTCTGTCTGCATTTCAATTAAAGGAAAATGAAAACACTTCAAAATAATGATAAAAGAATTTTTTTCTGACTGAGGAGATGGATAATGCATTTCATGTATGAAGTACACTGGTACCTGGCTGTTTTTGACATTTAATTAAAAACACTACAGTTGTAAATATATTCCCTTTCATATCTGGAATTTTTATGTTTTGAGGTCAACAACTGCAGCAGAATGTGGAATAGCAGTGATAGAATGTAAGACTAGTACTTCCTTTGGATGCTTTTGTAGATGCATATAGACAAACTTATTTTTAAATCTAGTAACATGAAAATTTTCATGGGGAAGAAAAAATAATATTCCTCATTACAATATCTACATAATATTTACTGCCTTGAAAAAAATTAATAATGAAGCCAGTATGAGGGTTGAAACAGGATTTTGGTTAAAGTAAGTCAAACGTGAAAAGTATATGAAATTTTAAAGATTTATATTTTCTGTGTAGTAGCTGTTTGCAATAATGTGTTAGATATTTTTTTAATCTAAGTTAAGAAGAAGACAGTGACTAACAATCCTATGTTAACAGGATACTGAACTGCCACAAATGCGTAAAACTGCTGGTAGCTTTTGTACTCGACACACGTCATGATAGTTGAAAGAAATTGTTCCTGAGAAAATGGGCCATCCTTGGGAGCAGTTTCAGAAAAAGCCACAAACTGACAAGAGTACAGAAAAAAATAACAATAAAATCCAAAGGCAAAGCAGAATAAGAAACAACTGAATCTCTTTTCTTTGTGCTTACTAAATATACATCAATTCTGAAAAGTGATATACCGCAATGGTAGTAACATGCTGTCTAGAAAGTACTATGCAAGTATGAGATTTAAAGGACATTTTCTGAAGTGCAATGTATGGATTAAAAACATAAGTAAAAATTATAAAATAATTTTTTAGTACTAGGACAAACCACATTTATTTCAAACTAAAATCGTATTTACATGCATAACATCGTGACCAGAAATGAAGGAGAAAACTGTTTCATTTCTAATTATCAACAATAGCTGTCTTGAATTGCCTTGAGTTGCCTTGTCTTGCCTTGCCTTGAATTGCCTTGCCCTGCCCTGCCCAGCCCTGTTCTCCATGACCTGTTATGAACTGCCGAACTTTGCCCTGCCCCGCCTGAACCACCCTGCCCCGCCCTCCTCTGCTCTGACCCGCCCTGCCCCGCCCTTCCCCGTCACGCCCTGCCTTGCCCCGCCCTGCGTTGCCTGGCCTTGCCTTGCCTTGACTTGCCTTGCCCTGCCCTGCCCTGCCCTGCCCTACCCTGCCTGCCCTGCCCTACCATGCATTGACCTACCCTGCCTTGCGCTGCATTGCCTTACCTTGCGTTGCCTTTCATTACCCTGCCATGCTCAGTCCTGTGGCCTTCCTTGCCTTGCCTTGCCTTGCCTTGCCCGGCCTTGCTCTGCCTTACATTGCCTTGTTCTGCCCTGCCCTTCTCAGCCCTGTCTTGCCCTGCCTGGCTTTGCCTTGCCTTGCCTTGCGTTGCCTTGCGTTGCCTTGCGTTGCCTTGCCCTGCCCTTATCTGCTCTACCCTGCCCTGCCTTGCTCTGCCCTGACCTGCCCTGCCCTACCCTGCCCTGTGCTGCCCTGCCTTGTCTTTCCTTGCCTTGCCTTGCCTTGCCTTGACTTCCCTTGCCTTGCCTTGCCATGCCTTTTCTTGCGTTGCGTTGCGTTGCCTTGCCCTGCCCTTCTCTGCCCTTTCCTGCTCTGCCCTGCCCTGCCCTGCCCTGCCCTGACGTGTGCTGCCCTGTTTTGCCTTTCCTTGCCTAGCTACGCCTTGCCATGCCTTGCCTTTCTTTGCCTTGCCTTGCCTTGC
>NW_019059546.1:1056198-1072409 GCF_000696155.1 Zootermopsis nevadensis | reverse complement strand
TTGTTAGATCCCGCCCATTTCCGAAGCTGGAGGACCACACCTTATTTATCAGGTACTAATGAAGAGGAAGATTTATGTGCCCATTCATTTTTGTTGTTACAATACCGTTTTCAATTTGCGTATTCTACTAGCGTTGAAACGTCACAATTGACGATACAAGTTATCAAAATATGTAAATAAATTATTGGTTAAATGCGAATGAAGCATTCGCATAGATAGATTGTTTCAGTAAGGCTGTAAATAATTTATTATTTTCAAATAATATGCATAACAAATCCATGTATATAGTTAAATTTACGCTTTGAAGCCAACGGGGCAATAATTTGTTCAATTAACCTTTAGAGATTAGCAGTAATTACCCTATTTTTTGTTTTTAAATGTTCGTGCTGAGATTTAAACATGGGTCTTTCCGAATATGAAGCAGTTTTAACCGCTCAAGAACGAAATTCGCTTACAAGAGTTCCATTTCAAGTGATCGTTCATGGAGACCATCTTGACCTGCCTAAAAACCTAATTCACTAAAGCATCTTACTCATTTTATGATCATAGATGACGTCATTCGCTGTTTTTCCGACGACAGAGACTTCAGATGTTTACAAAAGTATACAGCTGGTCATTATTCACTAGGATATCAGCATAAAAAAGCGAAGAGAAGAACTGTACCGAAGCAATGCAATCTAGAACATGCAGTTTCGTTGTATCTCATTACCGGAGCTCATGTAATCAGTTTCTGACAACACTGTGAGTGGAGGCGTCTTGCCTCCCTTTCACCACCCCTTCACCCAGGGCACATCAATCATGCTGTATATTACTTCCTCTGCAGCCTTCGCATTCCCAATTCCAATTCAGTTCCGGCACGGTACATCACGCGAGCTAGACGTCCACATTCAACTTTGATTTTAAATTCGCCAGGGCTTTGTACGAGGCCTGCCAATTAAATAATAGGACTGATTTTTCTGTACAGAAACTCTTAGAAACGATCACTTAGCACGTACCGTATCACGTGTATACAGAAACTCTTAGAAACGATCACTTACCACATACCGTATCACTAAGCAGTTTTGTGTCAAAGTAGTTAGAATTCGGTTTATTTTATCGTTGCAGTAAGTGTTTTGTTTACAAAATACATGTCACAAATTCCAAAGACATTACCAGAAGAAAGAAAATAGTGACAAGGCTTGGTTCTTCCATGTTAGTTCCATATTTTCTGCCTAAAAATGTTAATGATGTCTTTTTTACAAACGAAAATATACCAAAGATTACGAAATACAGTAAATGTTACTTAGAACACTTTTTGTTGTAAATATTAAATTTTAACGCATATATAATCTTAAACTCTCCCCATACATGTTCTAACAGAATTTATTGTAATCATTAATTCATGCTCTATGCAAATTCCGTCATTATTTAGTATTTGTCTATGTAAAGCCAACATAATTCTCGGGACGCTGTGGAAGATCAAACCATTGATATCCCAGGCTGGAATATGTTGTGTTGAAACAAACAATCTGCATAAGCACTACATAGTGGGTCATACGCTTGTAACATTAATACCTTCGCAGCTATTTGTAAAACACTGCTTCGACTAATCTTGGAGATAATTCCGGTATACAACGCATAGGATTACGAATGCTGTAGCAAGAAACCTACTAAAGCTCCATGAAATCATGCCGGCCAAGGAAAATGTCTCAACACAGTGAACGTGGTAGACATTATAAATGTGTGAACACAAGATGCTTGGTCTATAAACAGAAGTAGCCAGCTTACACATAGTTATGTAAGCTGTCATAGTGTAAGATATGAGTTATAGTTGAGAAAAATGCATATTTTAGTTCAATACTTCGCAAGAAACACTTTCGTCACCTGCGTTACCCTACGGAGAAGAAGAATGGAACTACAATATCATGAAACGGTACATCGGTAGAATTTAATTTGTCTGTTTAGTTAATTATTTATTCTTCACATATTTAACGACGATTTGAATTAATCAAGTTATACAGTAGAATTTAACGGTAAATTGGAAGATTTGGCGAAATAAATCGTTGTGAGGCTGCGACGCCTTGTGAAAAGATACGTAGAATCTAACCTATTGGAGACACAAGTCGTCTCCATCTTCAAAACTAAAGATGGATATCGAATGACCGAAAAAATGATGTGACGTCATTCGAAGATATTTTCGGTGATAATGAATAAAACAATACAAAGCAGAAGAGATGACTGGAAATCAGAGGCAATGTTTCGTGAAAGTGAGTAAAAAGTGCTACCTTTTTAGTTTTGTTTTCAGCTAACTTTCTTCGAATACGCATATTCCAAATGAAGTTTCCTACCAGATTACAAGATTTTAATTTAATAGTAAATCTACTCAAGAGTTATATGCTTTCTTTCCGACAGTCGCTGAAGAGCAAGGTCTCTGTTATTACCATGTTATCATATCCATATATTCGGAACAGCGCTTCTTTGCAGATGCTTAGTGAGTTGAGTTTATTGCAGCCTCAGTTCTAAAGCCGAAGGTCTTCAGGGAATAAGCACAAAGCGCAAGAATACATCTTGTCATGCAGGGTTCTTAATACACTTGAGGGTTTTCTTGCTGTGATCTGCTCGTGAGGAAATCTTACACCATAAATTATCAGTCTTGACTGTCTTTAACAACGTCACACAGATAATCCGCACATTAAATTTTACATGAGTAAGTTTACAATCTCTCTGAACACACCACTAACCATTACAGTTCATCAACGCCTGCCTATAACAGAAATTTCTTATACAGCGCAACGCCCATATATTATAAGCATAATCCATTAATTTTATCTATTGGAGTAGAAGCCCTCAACAACACATCGCTTAGTGTTTAGAGTTTAGGATAGATAAAACCAGTTAATATTACTTACGTGTAAAATTTTGCTTTCTCTGCGATTTCAAGTGGCACTATTATACTTCTGTCTCGTTGTTCCAAGGACCGTATCTTAAACCGCTTAAATCTTACGCGATGTTCCGTAATCGTGGGATCGGTTAGAAGATTAATCTAATCACTTTAAAGCATACTTATGTGTTCAAATAAAATATCTGTTCGCAAGGCAGAAACAACTAAAAAAAATGTTTTTGGTGTGAATATACAACACATTACCAAGATTACTATGCTAGAAAAATTTGTAAAGTAAATTCGTATGAAATGTATTCAACGAACAAATTTCCACAATTATGTATGTCATTTTAAATCAAGGGAACATAAAAGTGCTGTCACGTGTACACCAATGGATAAATAATGTATTGTGAATGTGGCCTGGCCTATTATCGTTTCAGGAAATTTATTTTATAAAAGTCGATCCTTCAAATTTAACTGAAATAAATATACAAGAAAATCTTCCTTCAAGAAAAATTTTTCGTCTTATCCATAATGCTGGCTAACACCCGGAAAATAATTACCTGCTCCATTTTCATACAACGTCAATCGTATTTTATTATTTTAATATAATTTCAGCTGGTGAAGACATATGTATCCATTACATCCAAACATAGTACATTATTTTATTTACTTTTATACTGATTTGGAAAAGAGCATTTCTATGTTTAAAGTCAGGTTATAGCACTACGAGCAATTATGGGTAAAAGCAATGTGGTTTTTTTCAAGTGAGAAGCGTCTCATATTCCATTCCAGAAATCTTCAGATTAATGTTTCTATTGTAAAATTTAGTAATTTTAAAAAAGTATATTATTTCAAGCGTCTTTAAAATTTGCAAACTGACTTGTAAGACAGAGAATATACCGCACTCTCCATGCTCCATCTATGGGTTATACATTCTATGCATGAGTTATAAATTATCCAAGAAGCTTCTTCCACACAGAATAGCTTCACAGACTGGCTGATGGCAGCAAGGCCTCACCTCATGCCTGTAAAGCCAAATATTGTAGAACGACCAAGTTTACAAACTCAATGAGGATTCTTTTCAATTTATTCCGTACAATGAAATATTCGTCTTTCACGAATCCAAAGAAACTTAAGACTAGTTGAAAAGGAAATGAAACTTCTTTCTTTTAACCCAGATGTTTATATTCATAAGCCACATTCCGTGAACAATTCAAAGAGTTTCAAATCTAATTTATTATTTTTCTTTTTTCTCATCGCTGATTACAGTTTGTAAGCTAATATTTATAAAGGCCTACATGTGAACTATATGATACTAAGGTCGTAAGACCTGCGAAGATCCCTGAAAAAGAGTCAAGTATCTTCTGACGAATACCACCAAGAAGGCTGTAGATCGTGAGTCTGTAAAGTTGCACCCTGAGGGAATTTTTTAAATGAATTTAGTGAAAGGAAACCCTTCTGTGTATGTGTGTGTGTGTGTGTGTGGTATATTTTAATATTAATTGCCCCTGAAGGAACGTGGGCCAAGTTTTCACTAAGAGAAAGAAGCTTTGAAGTTGGTAAAAAAACGTTTCTTTATTCCTTATTTCTAAAATAAAGAATAAATAACTACAAAGAGAAATTTTCAAACTGTGTGTATGTGTGTGTGTGATATTTGGTAATACAGAGTTCTTAGAATGTCATGCAGATAATTGCACATATTATATATTATTGGAATACATTTCTTAATCTTAACCACAGAGAATTTTATATATGAGGATTAACTTATTACAAGAGAGAGTTGGATTAATTTTGCAGCAAGAGGTCACTTAAAACAAAAACACAAATTTAAAATGAAATATACATTCAGTACTATGAAAATATTAATATTACTGAGATCGCTTACGTCAAAGAGGTCATTAATATACACTAAGATGAAAAACATAATCTAAATTTTATTGCTGTAATTACTTACTGCCAATAAGCTCTCCAAATTCTGCAGCTATCAAGATAAATGTTGCCAGAGTGTAAAAATTAAGTAACGTTTACAAACGAATTAACTAATCAAAACTGTTTAATAAATAGGAATTGTGATCTATTTCTACAAAAAAGTAAAATTCTTTAATTTTGCCACAAATAAGTTTCTCCGAAATAATTTTTAACACGAAAAGAAAGCTATTACACTGGTAACTGAATCAGCCTACAAGTTTTCAATTTCGTAGGACCTACAAATTTCGTGCGATAATTATAACCATAATTATGAGAATTCAAATTCTGATAAAAATGTTAGGTCATAAGTTATTAAAACTTACTATTATGTTAGTATCTTTAACATCTATTGAACTCCTGCTACTTTCTATAGATATTCATTGGGATACAATAGTCGATGCTGGTCTTGTGGATTGTAACGCCTTGTGAAACGTGTTTAGATACCGCTTCGAAAAAATATACTGCCTTGTCCTTGTGAAATAAATATGGAGGCCATATGTTCTTTCGAAACCAGAAGGCCAAAGGACATACACACAGCCTTTACAACTTCAAATCTGATATGGAATATATCCGTTTTATACATTTCTATGTTTTACTATGACATTTATAAACAAAAGTCTCATGTTAAGTTAAACACAAGTTGTTATCGTATATGTAAAAAGATCTTTCGTAATAAGCGTGCGGTAAAGATGCGCTTAAAAGCAAAGTAATCGAATACAAGTATAACTAGTATCAAATTCAGTCAAATGATATTAATTTGTATGAATGCAAGAGAAAATAGAAACGTATGCTTTTGACTTATAAAATACGCTGATTGGACATGATATATTTTTATGTAGGTCCTACGGATAATTAATGTGTCCATGTCCATAAAATTACGGCCACATTTCACCGTTCATTTATGGACACCAAACGATGCATATTAAGCTTGTTTCTTCCGTGTTATTAATGGTGTTCAGTTTGCAAACACTTGTCACGAGCAGCAGCTGTCATGGTTCTGATAGATGACTGCAATGATCATGAGTGACGTTTCTGATCAGAGGCAGTTCTTTGCTCAAACCTTCTTAAACCAGAGTGAGGTTCCGGGTGTAAAGTTCTACTGGTTCCAGCAAAGCAGAACAGCTAATCCAATTAGTGGGATGAGTGCGATACGCTCTGCTGTGGGGCAACTTGAGATAAATGGCCTGAACTCTGACACTTGTGAGGTTAAAACCGACAATTCTCACATCCGAATACCATATTTTTATTGTATGAAAAACAAAACTTCGCAAACATGGCACGAAACATAACGGGGAAAAAATCTGAAGTATTAAACGAAGTTCAAATAAAATACTAAACCAGAATAACCGCCGCTCAGATACAAGTTATGAGAATAACAGCAAAATACACTTTGATGAAAGAAATGGGAGAAAACAATTTATACTGAACAGAATTTTCAAATATAAAAGCAATTGGATTTAACGTGTTGACAGAAAGCAGACTTCCCAAAGGATTACAATATTACAAGCCATGTGGTTTATAGAACCGAGGACGATCTTTAAAACACTTCTAAAAGACTGAGGTCGGAACGGTCAACAATAGACGCAATTATAGATGACTGTAATAACTATCATGATAAAATCAAGTTTAAAATGTGCACCGAGAGTATAAATCTATCAGTTTTATTAAGTTAATGTTAGGACAAATTAATCTAACCTTATGAAAGCTACCAACCAATTAGAATACATAAAAATATCAAAGTGCAATACAAAACAATTAACCAACCATACACAACAGAAAACCATCGATTAACTACAACATAAAATTAGTTAGCTAATTACAAAAGAAAACCAATCAATCAACCGCGATAAGAAACATATAAATCAACTAACAAAACGCAATCAAACATCAACCAACTACAGCAGCCTAACAAGCTAATCCGATCTGCAAAATAATCAAAATGGCAAACAAAACTAAGACCAATCAATAAAATCCAATTAGCTAACAAATGTCTTCCTGTATGAAAGTTTAACTTTGACAAAACAAAGCAATGAAGTATATATAAACATATATAAATTTGTATATGGGATTCACTTACGCTGTTCTGCTCTTAATCGGAAAACGTATTAAAGAATATTTTCGGACAAGAATCTAACTGGACACAATGTTCTTTGTATGATAACGTTTAATGGTGGCTATGCATGTAATATGCGAGGTCAAAGAAAACTACTTTTTACTAGATCCTCCACAGAAAATGTAACAAAATTTAAACAAAAATAACGATTGTAGCATATCAAATTTGCATTTAAGAAGAAAATAAGAGCATGTTCAATTCGAAAAACCCTTGCTACAGTGCAATTTAAAATCATTTGAATTTCCGTCTGCTTTCTAAAAACGTAAAACTAAAACAAAATCTATCATGTTCTATATTTTTATATGGGCGTAAAACTTCGTTTGTGGCCCTGAGGGAAGAATATAGATTAGGGTTTTTTGAGAACAGAGTCCTGAGGAGAGCCTAAGACCTCAGACCTCAGACCTCAGACCTAAGAGAGTGGGGAGTAACAGGAGGGTAAAAAATGCATAATGAGAAGCTTCGTAGTTTTCACTGTTTAGAAAATATAATTAACGTGATAAAATAAAAAAGTATGAAAAAGTGGGGCATGCAGCGCACATAAGAGAAATTATAAGTGCGTACAAATATTTGGTTTCAAAACCTTTAGGGAAAAAACCACTGCAAAACATTTTGTGTAGATTTTAAGATAATATTAAGATGGATCTCAAAGGAAAAAGGATTCCGGTTGTAGACTGGATTCATCCGACTCAGGATAGAGACTGTTCTGAAAACACTTGTAAATTTTTCATCTTCCATAAAAAACGGGGAAATTTCTTGACCAAATTAACATTTGGCTTCTCAAGAACTACTTTTTTGTATGGAATTAGACAGGGAAGAGTTTGGAAATATGTGAAATGAAAAATTTTTCTGAGGGTACAGCAAAATCAGATTAACCTTAAAATCTCAAAGTCCAATCATAATTCTGAACATCCGAGTACCTTACACACGTTTACAAAGAATTTTTAACTATGTCTTCATCTAGTAAATTCTTTTATTTATTCACCCATTTATGGCAATAAGACTACAAAAATTTTGACACGTAACCTGATATTGTGATTCCAAATTCGGGATCTGATTTATATTATTGGCGCAAATTATATAGTTCTTGTGGCTCTGGGACTCGCTGTATTCTTGTTATTGATCCCAGCTAGGAAGACAATCGGTGCTAATTTCATTCTACGTAGCGTTCAACAGACCGACCCACGGGTGTCATTTCAAACCCCCCGTCCATTACAAAGGCTACGCTGGGTAATGCGTGACTGTAACAGGTGCATTCTACATATAATACCCCGTCACCATGGTCACTTCAATAGCTATCATCACCCTGAATCGCAATGAATATTGCAAGAGACGCTCCACGCAATTATGCTTTCAGTTCGAACGAAAGTTTCCGCATTGATTCAGTTCACAAGAAACATTATTTTACAAAAAGATTGTATTTTATCTGTGTTTCACATATATATCTGTGGTGTGCAAGAGCAGACACACGGAATTTGAACCAAGTTAGAACACTAATTCGTGTTCGATACTGATGTTTTTCTGGACTTCATATATCTTTCAATATTATAAAACAATACGGTACGTTTTGTTGGCTGGGTTTTCTCCCGACTTCAAGTGAAAATCCTGTTCTGGTCGGTCGAAAAGAAACGCCAATACTAATTCTTGGATCCAGTGTTTGTAGAGTACTGATAAGTGCACATAGTTTAAGGTTATATAACAGTAAAATAAGAACCACTGATAATGCGCGCGCGCGCGTGTGTGTGGAAGCATAATATTTTTGTTGCATATTATCAAACTGATCTCTCAGTGAATTTAATGATTAACTTGTAATAAAACACTAAATGTGTTTCAGAAAGAAGAAATGTTACAAATAAGGAGTAAGAGTACATAGTCTGTGCAAGAAATATTACCTTCTGTATTATATTCCTAAGCCATAAAGCTGATTTAGAGAACAATTACGAATTTGCTGATTTATCTTCGACCAACACTGATCCCATAGAAGCAAAGGGCAAAAGGTTTTATATCAACTAAAAGCTTGTCGCTTTTAAGTAAGTGCGAGTTTCACTCAGTGTAATGTGACAAACTGTGAACGTTTCCAGCAAGCATATTCCTTTGACATGAAATTTAACTTTGATCACATAGACTTCCTTTTGTACTGTGTGTTGACATTTTCAATTACTTTTATTTATACAGTTTACCTCGCTTTCACTATTTGTTTCATATTTGCCTTTAATTTAAAACAAACTGTCAAAGTGGTGACAGAATAGAAGTTACTGCTTTGTGGCCCACAAGTATATGAAAAATATAATAAGATACATTATTTACCGAGTTTAACATTTCTCTCTGTTGATTTCAATATTAATGTACAGCAGTAATCTCCCTTTCACGAAATTGTTTTTATCGCCTATCAACTTATCTGGAATGTCTCATAGTAATGTTCTACTGATGACTTAAGCCCCAAGGTAAGAACTTCCGTGGTCTTGCACGGTTCCAATATGGCGACCGCTCCCATAGTAGATCCGAGTCCATGGTACAAATATCCAGCCATCATGGCCCACACCACACTGTGTTGTGCAGATAACCATAAAAATTATTAACAATTTAATAGTGGTTGTAAGAACGTGATCCAATTGTGAGGAAACCGCAGTTTCATGCCTTAGGATTTCTTCATTAACTAGATAACTATGAAGTGTAGAGATAAAGTTTTGAAAAATTCAGTTAGTTTAGTTCACTTTTAACGTTTAGAATTGTATAAAAAAGTAAAATTGTTTGGTTTACTACGTATAACATATTGATAGCGAAGCCCTAAGGTAACAGACCACTCGGAGGACATAAAAGTTGATGGGTGACAGTATTAACACGGATGTTAAATAGGATCTGAGGATACTAACTGGACTGATCAACCTCAGGACAGAAACCGATAGCAGACTCTAAAATAATTATGAACGTTTATATACTACGGAATGCAGGGAATTTATTGGCTAGCTGAGAGACTATCAGTGTCTATTTAATAACTTCGCCCCTTACTGAATTCAAACTTGAAAATCGTTCTTGCATGGCCTTTTTTTTTGAACAGGCTATCGTGTTTAATTCCATAGCACACTTGAATTACCCAAACGTGAGAGAGACGAACACGTCAATAAAAGACGACGTCATTATGCACTGCAGGTGATGCGGCTAACACCACTGTTCATCGTTAAAAAACAATTTTAAACTTTTCCAACAATTTACGGAGTTACGACCCTGTGCGTCGTCGGATATTAATAAGTGTTACAACACATGTGTTAATGGTCCAAAGATTAAATTTGAACAACCACCCTTCCCACCGTCACTCCAAAACACACACAAAAAAATAAAAACAAAATGGCGAGTCATTTCCTGTCTAGTCGTTACTCAACATCTGCATCCATATCGTGTGCTCACTAGCGACAACCGCCATCAAGGGAGCATGTAACGAACTAATGACGTCATTTCGGGTGACATGTTGCGCTCATTATACTGAGGCGCGGAGAGAAGGCGGAAGGGGTGTGTGTTTGCGTCTCATCAATATGATATTAAGGTTTTGTGTCGAAGCGACCATCATAGTATTTAGCACGTGCAACCGATATTGCTGCTGCTATATTATGCTGATATGTAAACGGACCATTAGAATGTGATCGAGCAAAAAGAAACAAAAATACTTCTATGAGAGGTTCTTTTGCTACATGAATCTTATTTCATCACGCTAAGCGTGGAATTTCCATAAATAAGGAAGCAATTAATAATCAACACTGCAGTCTTAAGGTTTGCTATCATTAGTTCTGATTCTGAATGCTAAAACGCATAAAATTTATTTTATTCAGTGAGATTTCATGTTCTCACGGCGACGAGTAGAAGCATGACCATCTACTAGGATGATGCATCTTGTTGACTAAGTTTCAAAAGTGCTTGCTAATATGATGATGGAGGCAGAACACCTCTCTTTATAACTCTGCCTGTTCATTTTTAACGTATAGGCAATAAATTTGTTCTCTCATCTTTGCAGCGTTTGAGAACATTTTTCTTGCGGGAAATATTTGTTCCTAGCCGACAGGAAGTAACAAGGAGGGAAGTTTCATGGGTAAGTCCCTCTAAACGTAAGCACTTAACATTATGGCGTTCTGAACATAAAAAAATAACCAATAAAAACAAATTATTTACAATAAAAACTTAATTGAAAACTTATCTTTTGAAACATAAGATTACACACGTTAGTTACAAAAATACCTCAAACGTTCCAAAGCAAGCGAAATGTGCTTACAGAAGAGATATGCATCGTGCAACATCTACTGACAGTAACTGCACTGAACCGAGCCTTCAGTTATAACTTTTTCTAATGTAATGTCACAGTCAGGGCAGCAAATACTTTCTTCAACGTCTTTTGATCCTGTGGGGAGTTTTAGGAACTATGAGACGTTTCCTTTTTCCGTATTATCTTTATCCTTCATTCGTCCTTTCTATTTTGAAATATTCGAAGCCGTTCGAGCATTTCTGAATGAAGAAACCGACATAACTTCCGATTTCTCCTCATTTCTCTTTCATGAGGTAATAAGAGTTGGCAGTTTTGCCAATTTTTCGCTTTTCTGCGTCATAATGTTAGTCCCGACTACTTTTTTTCAGTTTCCAGTGATGGATCAACGCAGAAAGATTCCAAATCAGCTATTCTAACTTCTGGTCGAAAGGATAATTGGATAGTTGTGATTTATTTAGTGAGACTGTCAGTGCCTTGTACTATACAGTGTCGTGTTGTGGGTCGATTAATGAATAATATATTGAAATAGGTGCGGATGGAAGTGGTCGTAACTTAATGTAAAGGACTATCCAGGTATTTTGCGGACAAAAACCCTAATTCATAATAGCCGGTCTCCGGACAGAGATTTAAACCTGAGGCCTCTCTAATAAAAAAAAACAGCAGTGCTAACCACTCACGGCGACGTTACGCCATGAAATTGTAGGTCGAAAACACAACACGAAGAAGAAAACTTATTCACCAGCAACTGAAAAAATAGAAGCCACAATTTTTGGATAATATAGCATGTCAAATAGGAAACTGAAACGCGTCTGAATAATTGATCATGTAACTGGCGTTTGACAGTGCAGAGATGTTGGGAAATTCAAACAGGATTTTACCCGACTCTTCATGAAAAATCAAAGCACTGAAGATACGGCATGTAGCACTCATGGAAAGCGGTCAAACTCCTGTGAACACAGTCATGAACCTTGAGGTTCCATAAAATAACTGCCGAAACGCGTATTACTCACTGGAATACCTGCTCAGTTGGGTTGGAAATTTAGAGGTACAGAGGTGAGATAATGTGCGTTGAAGATGGTTTATCAAGTGCAGGTACTGACATGTGGAGCATACGGACGTACTCTAGCACGCAATATTATCACGGAACTTGACTTGAGAGGCCTCTCTAATCATAAATATGGAAATCATTACATGAATCAAACTTATGTCCAGTAATTAGCTTTCGATCCCAGGTACAGCAAATAAGAACGAGGCATATGTCAGATAAAACTTGTTTGTTTTTCAAATGGATTTGTTTGATAACATTTGATGTTTTCACGACGGTGAATCCGATGATGGCTGTCTTCTGAGTTGTAGTGCCGTACAGTCTGGTATACGTTTACTAAAGTTGGTGAACTTCTACCAGACTAAGTTGGATTAGAAGTTTTTACGGGGGTGAGTCTGAATATGGTTGTCTCTTGGGTTGTTGCGCCATGTATTCTGGTATAAATTTACTGACGTTTCAGATGTCCTCCATCATCAAGGTGATCGTCGCCCTGATGATGGAGGCTGCAAGGACCTCTGAACCGTCGGTAAACTTCTACCAGAATACACGGCGCAACAACCCAGAAGACAGATATCTTCGATTTGCTTGATGCTCGTTTTTTAGAACTGAATCGTGTGTACTCTTATCAAAGTTTGACGAGAGAATTGGTATTGTGCTGCGCTGTAGAACTCGCCTGACATTCATGACCGAATTTAATTTAAGAGTACGAAAGTTCGTCAGAACTTAGAAAAGACTGATGATATGACTGAACAGTAGAGAACTTTGAGAGAAAACAAACGTGGTTCGTATGTAAGAGTACGCGGGCATAAAAGAGGCGGTGACAGGTTTTAATGTGGTCCCTCTTGTACTTTCAGTCACTTAAAAGCAAAGCTTAAAAACAAAAGCTCTTTATTGAGCTTTTTCACTAGTCTATACGTTTTACACGATAGGTTTAAAAAAAATTAATATGCATATGGTACGTCACGTTTTAACACCTTATGTTTGTGTCAGACTTTATGTTCTTCATGACACGACTTTTATAAAAGCCAATTTTTCTTAACATGTACAAAAAAAATTAAATCCCTATTGCAAAAGAGCTAATTACATTGTAGGCCTGATCCTAATTATATGAGAAAAATTACTCAGTGCAACAGAATTTTATTATACTTGAAGAAGTAATCTGTTCATTTCTTTGATAATGAATTGGAGAACATGTGGAATGAATCGATCATGATTCGTGATCTCATTGAAACAATCTACCTTGAGAGATAAAGATAAATTTAAGAGAAGAATCGATCATGATTCGTGATCTCATTGATAGATAAAGATAAATTTAAGAGAATATACAGTTAGGATAACTGATGTCCAGGCGTAGATCTGAACCTTGTACCTCCCAAATACGAGTGCTAACCACTCAACCCCGACGTTGTGCCGGAGAGAACAAGAAATTTGAGAGAGACGTCTAAGAGTAAATGCGCTCTATTACGACTACAATTAAAAATACTGGTATAAACCACATAGATGTTCTGGTATCTTCATGCATGAGATAATCCTCGGTGGCATGTTAATTGAAACTATTCCTTGCTTGTCTCCATCACAGACGATGCCGCAACAACGCAAGTCAAGGGCTCCAAAAACCGCAGAAGTAAAACGGAGAGACGAGAGGAGATTGGCATATAGGGGCATGTTTACTACAAAGTTCCTCGATCCCTAATGTTCCTCAAGCGTTTGGTTTAGTAGCTGCAAATGTTTCGGTAACTTTTTTCTTCTACTGCGGTAATATTCCATTAGTGAGAGAACGGGATTTTATGGGGTAATAATTTTGTTGAATTTATCTTCGTACTCCACCCCGTCTTTCAAATATTTCAGTGGTGGAATTCAGAAAGCAGTGGTGTAGCGCAGATAACGTTTAAACTCGTTAAGATAAACAAGAGATAATATTATACCACTCAGGATTATAAACAAATATGGCTTGGACCAAAATATGTTTCTCCTCAAAATAAGTAACTTTCTTTATTCCATTCTCTAAGTAGCCGTTTCTGGGAGACAAAATTCAGAACGAAATAGGAGCATTCATAACAACGAGTTAACAAAGACACTGTGAACTACTTGTTAAAAAATGGTACAGACACTAATATTTTTAGAGTGCATACTGTATTTAAAATAATTACGTAACTTTATTATAATCATGAAAGTAAAGACAAATCGTATAAGACATTCAGCAGGCCACCGATTGTGTATCAATGAACTAATTCAATTGTTCAGATAGTAAATTCAACTGTACAGATATACAGAATAACCACAAATGATCTGAGATTTAACAATATGCAGAAATAAAAAAATAACCACAAATGATCTGAGATTTAACCATATGCAAAAATCAAACAGTTCTGGAAAGAGAAGTTCAGAAAAATGTTTGTAGCACATGTGAGAAGTGATTCCAACTACGTTAACCAGAAACTAAACTATTTAATGACAGTAGAATGGCGACACAACGCGAGAAATCAAATTTAATTTGCACATGAAGGAATTTTTATGGAACTTCCTTCGAAAACCAGGTTAAGCAGTGGTCATGGATTCTATGGGCCGAAACTGAAGTACACAAAATGCTTTCTCGGAATGAATCACCATTTTACTCTCATATAAAAAACTGCGCTCCTTGTGGCCATAGCTGGAGTTATACAATTTGTTCCCCTTACTACAAAATATGTTTAAGTTCTCTTTCCACTGCTGTATATTTCCTGCCCTGCTAATGTTTATATTGTTCATTATACTTATTGCAGACGCACGTAGACTAAGGTACAGTACGATTAAGATATGGTACAAGCAGTTAAGCAGATTTACGTAAATGTTCATTAAAGTTGTGTAACATAATAAATAAGGTATTTAAATATTTCACTACAGTTTATCTGAAGAGAATCCCGGTTGAATGAGCTTTTGGCAAGTTTTTTCCCATAAATAAAGAAACAGCAGCAGTATATCCGCTTATCCATCCATTCTTGGAAAATTACAATTTTATCTGTGAAATAGCCTACGCTTCACATTTTATTTTTACGCATATTTATTTAGTATAAGTATACTCCATATTTAATTATATAGTATAACATATTTACCTAGGTGGCAATTTGTTTTCAATGCAACTTTGGTAAAAGAAACAGTTGTGGATAAACATCATAATCCAGAATCTGGATGAATCAGAATTAACAATGAATAATACAGCAGGACATCAGCAAATCATCTGCTCTAAAATTCCGGACACAGGCTGTCAATACGTGGCACAAACGTTCATACGCTTTAGTTTGAAACAATGCATTTTCAGAAATGCATGTTTTATTGATGAATAATTACCATAACGATGAAAGAATCTGATGCCCAAAATACGAATCCTACCAATGGACGAAGAGTGTGATATATGCAGCTGATATTTAATTTCGTGTCAACTGTCAATGTGACAGAAAAATTACCACTCTTGCGTCAATACTGGTGAACGGAGAAGCAGCCCAACCAATAAAGAAACAATAGATTATACGAAGCCATTTCACATCGGGTCACACTCGTTTCAAAAAAGAAGAGAAGTCAAATTGTTATTTTTATTTTTGATGGTTGATGTGAAAAATTAATATCGTTCGTTGTTGAAAATATTCAATAGCAGCGCTTTAGTTACTGCATTCACAGATCAGTTTTTGTTTGTAATTAATCTGTTTCGAATGCATTACAATATTCTACAAATATTCTGTACCACTGTAGGAAACGATAAAATTAAGAAAGTTCAACTGAGCAAATACTTCGCATATTTTCTAAAACTGAACTTTTTTGACGTAAATATGTCTATATTTTAGGGTCAGTGTCATTCGGCAAAAAGTGAAACGAAAAAGTGTAACTGCATTGTTATGTTACCTAGGAAACTTCAATTGTTATTGTTACCTACGAAACGTCGTCTGTTTACTCGGCATTATTGTTACCTAGGAAACATTTCATTACATTACCTTACATT
>NW_019059546.1:1043024-1056076 GCF_000696155.1 Zootermopsis nevadensis | reverse complement strand
CATTACTTTACATTACATTCATCTATCACAGACCCATCTTAAGCGTAACTAATTCAAGTTAAATAAGCAAAGTCTTAATCAAACTTTACTCAATTGTAAAGCGGGTATAAAGGAAATATTTGGAATAAAGCCAATATATAAACTTCCTTTCCGTATAGACGTATTTACGTCAAATTCTCCGGAACCGTGGTTCCACTATCACTTTTTATAACAGGAAATCATGAAAACAATCAATAAAATACCTCATTATTCACCAGCATATAGCAGTCACATTCAATTCGTTTTATACAAAATGTCGCAGTTTCACTTTTCCCGACAGCAACTGTTATAGTACCTATAGTTAAGTTTATTGTTTTATGGAAGATATTTGACCCGATACGAGAAAACCTTGTAGCACTTGTCAGTAAATCATGCAGTTTTAAACTGGAGCCTATTTGACCCGATACGAGAAAACCTTGTCAGCAAATCATGCAGTTTTAAACTGGAGCTAAGAAATGACAGTTACGTTCAACGTTACCTTATAAACATGTATTATTTTTTACAAAAAACATAATCAAACATTCTCGTGTTGATATTCTGGTATTTTAAAACCATAATGACGTCAGTACGGTAGCTTATATTCCCATATCTTACTTCTAAAACAACGTACATCGAATGTGTAGTCGAAAAAGGCAAGCGATTCTGTCTTGCGCGAGCATATTTATGAAGACTTGTGACTTTCACGTCGCAAGAGATTTTGTTCCGTGTATTACACTAGTCTCACAAGACATAAGAGAACAAACAAAAGAACAAAAACAAACGAACAGCGCGTTTCTCAGGTCAAAAAGCGTCTCATATTGACTGCCGTCTGTCTACCAGTTAAGAGTTTCCTGCTGCACTCAGATTTCTGGCAATTTCCTCTGGGATAAAAAAGAGACTGTTCATGCTATATATATGGGTAGAAGCGTGATGTTCACATGTCAGGCGTAGGACGTAGTAGTGTTGTATTTCCACAAGACGAAACGACACCTTCAACAAATGCCTCAGTGAGAGGTAGTGACGCTTTATTTCATTTTAAGAGATGCCAAGAATTGTCATCGTACGCATAAAAACGCCAACACCTACCTCCGCAGGAGTAACACAAGACGTGACTATGACAATCCAAGAGACTTCAGACATGTCTCGTGTTGCTTTCAGGAACAAAGGATACGTATCGCCCATCTTTCTGTAGCGAATAAAATTTTCCAATGGTATGACAGAATTAAATGCAGTAGTTTTGAATAAAACATTTCCTGGCTAATTACTGATTTCCATCTTACTGTATCAATCACTGTTGTTTAACTTTGCCACATCCGAATATCACGCAAGACTTCTTTGATTTCGTGTTTCCTCGATGTTTCGTAGCTTTCGTTTTTTGACGATGCTTTCAATTTATCAAATCGTATAGCTTCAAATAATTGGACAGTTAATTAATATTTCACTGGAAAAGCCGTAAGAAGTGGCTACAGTTGACTACTTCAATGTTCTATCCTAGAATCTGGCTGGAGAGACTTAGGAAAACCACGAAAGCATTAGTTATAATGGCCTGTTTTCGGACCGAGAACTAAAACTCTGATATCCTGATACACAGCAGAAACGATAATTACTCCATCATGACATTCGGTATTTCACATTCATATGCTTGTCTCTTTATAAACATCCATTTTAGCGTGCTTTATCACGTTACTATAGAATAAAGCGTAGTGCATGATATTATACCATTTTAGCTTACTTTATCACGTTACTATAGAAGACAAGCGTAGTGCATGATATTATACCCGTGTATGTCAACCAACGTAAGTACTGAACAATGCAAGGTTCTTGATAAAAGCTAGGCGATAATGCTATGTGAAACACTTTTACTTCAGTCTGTAACATCTATAATATCAAAATGGTGGGGTTCGAACTTGAGGTCTATATGGTTATCAGACTAAACGGACTTATTTTCTTAAACAACACTAACAAATTCATCTTTCTAACGGAGAAGTGTCATGTTTCCTTTACGGTAGAAAATGAATTCTTTTAAATCTTATTCAGATAAATGTCGCCTTCAAATGGTAAGTGATCTAACTCTGCACAAAATTTCATATTCCTTGCTCCAATGGTTCCTCAGTTATAACCGACAAAACCGGATTACACCAGGTTCCAAAGGCAATCTCCTCCAAACTGGACGGCCTTGCCTTGCTCCGTGGTACTTACCACTTCAGCACCATTCTGGAGTCCATCTAGTATAATGAGTATCTGGATGCTTTCCCCAGGGATAAAGGCGAGCAAAGAGATAAGGTAATGTCGACATCTGAAATCTTGGGGAGCATTACTGCCACACCCTCGCCATCACGATAGGGTATGACGTCGTACGCACAGCGTTGTCTTTTACAAGAGGCTTTAAATCACAAGCAGCTTATTTCCGTACAAATTCTAAGCAACCTCAGTATGTCTAAGCTGAATAGCTCATTATTGACTTATAATTAAGTGCAACGTTACCGCAAAAGTCAAGAATAAGTTTCGAATAGGATGTATTATAGAAGATCATGATTATTTGTAAAGGAAATAATTGGCATTTCACAACCGGTAACGTTTAACATTGAATTACGTCAAGAACTAATAGTTTCGATATAATCATTCTATTGTTTTTCTCACTTTAGTAAATTTATAGATTTTTCCTCACTAAATCGATTATCGTTTTCTTAGAAGACACGGTCCTATTTCTTCCAATGTTGATTTTTAAAACGTTAATTATGGACTATTCTGTCCCTCCCAACTCCTAATTATCACAATATTTCGCGGAAAAAGCTTAATATCCAGAGACACAATAAAACAATCCAAAATAAATAGAAACGTACACAATAACCCTTAAAATATACCGCCTTTTAGAAAACTATTAGGTTTACAAAGCTTACACTCTTAAGAGATGGAAAATAATTATCTAAACAGCCCATTGGGGCACAATTCTGTCATAATACAATGCTAAATAAAATCGAACTAGTTTTACAATTGTTGTTAAACTATGGATGGAAAATTTCGGGTGCCATTGACGTGTGGATGTAAGCTAGGAACAGGCAGAATTGGACCAACAGGATCAAATAAGAAGATTTGGAGCACATGCGAAAAGGGTGGTTATCCTTCTGCTTATGTAAAGAAATGAGGAAGATGTAGAGAAGGATTTAAAAGGAAAGGAAGGAGAAACGAGGAGATGAAAGGCGGTAGAATTGTGTGGAGTCTCTGAAAGTAAGCAGAGACAAAAACAGCGCAAATGGAAACGAACTTCAGATTATGTGAGTAGGTACAGAAACGAGAAAATAAAGGAGATTAATATTAAATAATAAAAGAAATAAAAGGGAACACATTTTAAAGATTTAACAGAAATGCAGATAGCTAATGCTGAAGCCGTATATTAAAAAGCAACGATATCTATATAATGTAAGGGAGTATCAAATGACGTGCAGTAGGAATTCATAAGACTATAATTCCGATGGAAAAATTGGATTACAACTCTATATGTTAGAAATATTCGCAATATATGTAATTTCAGGAACAATATATTTTCCTTTGAGAAAATCTGAATATATATATATATATATATCACAATGAAGATGGCTGCCTTACGGGTTGTAAAACGTCAGTACAGTTCTACAAGGTTGAATGTAAAGAGGCCTATATTTTTATGTTTAATCCTTTGAAACCTTAAAAACCATTCTGAGTTATATCAATGTGTATTTAAAACCCAGCTTTGCCTATGTAACGCCTTCTTTCCATTCTTTACAAGACCTTACACATACCTGGATCAGTGAATTACAAACGATGAAATTGACTGGGCATGTAGCACGCATGGCCACGCTAAGATATTCATAGAAAATATTAGTTGAAAAAAGTGAAGGGAAGAGACCACTTCAAGGACTTAATCGTGGATGGCAGAATAATATTGAAATGATTTTACAATACTAGGGTAACAGAGTTTTAGCTATATTCAGCAGTTTCAGAATTGTGACAAGTATCGGGCTCTTGTGAATATGGTAACGGGCCTTCATGTTTTATAAAAGATGCAAAATCTCTTCATTAGTTGACCTGCTATTAGCTTCTCAAGAAATAATTTGCTCCATAGACATAGCAAAGTGTCAGCATAATGACAAGCCTGAAAATCATTAACTTCCGGTTTCATTTTTAATTTATGACTCCTCTCCCCCAACATCTCACTCGATGTTTTATACCTGTTCGTTTATATTTATTTAATAAACGCCATATATCCCGTCTGATTCGTTACAGAATTCGTACGTTCAGGAAAATTATACGTAGAATATTCTCCGTGCATCACATATTCTATCTTGACACAATATCGCGCCCCTTACGTTTTTGTCAGTATCTTTCTTCAGAGAAATTTCAAACAGAATCCGTATATGCCTGTACATTTTAAATTAGTATGGCAGTCGCTCATAAAAAAAATTTCCCATAACTCCTTATTACGTGGTCTACCAACTTTCTGTTCCTAAAAGAGAAAGAATACTATATCATTCATGTAAATCTTTTATATCGTGATGATAATAGCGTACAAAACGTCTTCTGCATAGGATATATTTGCCGTACATACATCATATGTCTTATTAGGCAACGCCGCTATAAATAATTCATAGCGTATCATAGATGGCTTAAATATATACGTAAGATCTTAGCGCTTACTGCAGCCACAATTCAAAATTATATCCGAGAATAATTCAATTCTTTTTCTCCCAAACTCAATAGTGCAGGTTTTAGCTTCAAAACTTCCATATTTAATCAGCTGGTAAGAAATTCTTCGCGACTGCAGAACCCACTAGCCCATTACCATGTTCATATAACCTCACCAAAGGGCTTTACCCCGGGTCAGATAAATCCATTTCATATCATCAGTCTGTTTCTGTAGAATTAATTGTAATATTTTCTTCTTATCTGCAACGAAGACTCGCTCTTCATGTTTGAAGTAGCAGTGCGCACCATTCAGTGTAAGAGTCTGTAAAAATTACACCCCCACACTACTCACCCATTTTAAAAGAGAGAGAGAGAGCAGCGGCCATTTTTAAAATGACAGCGCATTGTCATTTCCAGTTCAATAGACAGCCCTATGTATACCCATAAGGGCTGTTCAGGTGGATTGTTAAACTATTTGGTCGATGAGAAGAGAAGGCATGGATGAACAAGTCTCACGAGGGACACCACTGCATGTTTGTACTTTATGTATCTTGAAGGACAGACAAGAAAAACTTGTGCTAAAACTATTTCCTATTGAGGTCAGGAAACTGAAGTCTCTGGAGACTTAGAGGTAACGGGGATCCCGAAAACGAAGAATTTGCCACGAGGAGTGGCCGTGTCGAGGAATTTGGCGTGAAGCAGAATTTTGAGAATATAATAGCTTCGGCTAATCAAGAAATACCCCACAGTATATGGAAACAGAAGATACTTTAGCGTTTTCACTAAACCCGGCCATCAGAATCTATTAATTAACATAGATAATCAATAAAAATTAACTCGATCTCCATCACTACAAATTAATATTTTTTTCCAATCAGTATAAACTACTATTACAAAAAAGGAACTATTCATATTCAACGCAATTTTATAAATTGGTACAATAAAAGAGTATGAGATTCACTGGACATGTAGCACGAACAGAACGTCCTGGACAAGCTATTAGTATTCTTGTCTCGTGTTCGCGAGTTCTAGAGTTCAAATCTCGACCCTGACTATCCTGACTGATCCTTGGATACTCTAGGTATATATGAAACAACAATATTAAAACGAATTTTAAAGAGATCAGATGTGATGGTTTGGACTGAATTTATTTGCTTCAGGTTACAGTTCAATGGCGATCTCTAGTGAATCCGGTATGAAATTAAAGGTTCCATAAAAGCCGAAGACTTTAATGAACACCGAAGCGATTACCAGCTCCAGGAGGAGATATAAGCTCAATGGACTCTTGTCTTCCAATGCTACCAGTTTGGCAACATCAAGAAGATAATGCTGTCTTTTACGAAGGTCTCCAGTGTGTAGTTTACTTTACGACACACTCTTTATTAGCTCAACGCAGGGTTCCCTTGTTCTCCCTATGGAAATGATACAAATAAAAACTTAGCGGAGTAATTAAATGTGTCCCTTCATCTAAATTAATCAAAGTGTCCCCCCTTACTCTGGAGGCAACTAAATTACTTAACTACAATATCAACATTCATCAATACGTAAACCAAAATTCCCCCGTCTCTTATCAAGCTCTCACTACTTATTATCTCAACATCTTCACTCTTATTCTATCCTTATCTGAAAGACCAAAGGGCATTGCCTGAGAATCTTCTCTCTCTCTCTCTCTCTCTCTCTCTCTCTCTCTCTCTCTCTCTCCGGCTTCAAACAGTTAAGCAATTGTGGTTCTGTTGTGACTTCAGCCCTGAGCCCTGACTCTGTCATCTGGTCTGATATATTCATTGAGATACAAAAACAGACCTAGCCTATTTTAAAACAGCAACGTACTAAATACAATTTCTGAAAGTTATTTATTACTTGGTTAAAATTTACAGAGCTGGTAGAAACATAAAGCATGGCATGCTACAGACACGCAAATAACATAGCAAATAACAGTTTAGGAATGAAGAATGTAATCTTGGGTAACTACACTGTAATTAATTTTCAGTTGTACAGTTAAGCATTCCCGTGGGCTGGAAATTGCATTCGATTAGAGAAAGAGAGTTTCAGTTATTTATGGACGAATCACAGCTTAAGAGACGCAACTTCAGTAAGTGAATATTCTCTGCCATGTGGACATTATGAACCTGCAACAACCAAGAAGACTACAGTCCACGACTGTAATCTTGGGACTTGCGGGGTGAGGAGGTGGGGTGAAGGAGGAAGGAGGAAAGGTAGCGTCTGCTTTTTGACGCTACGGACTTCCTGCATTCCTTGCAAGTCTCAATATTACATTCGTGGACTATACAAGAAAGCATTTAATCTAGTACGCTGCCAAAACAATTATTCTTATTCATATTTAAATTCAGGTACTAGAAACGAAAAGCAGACGTCACACAAACATTCTTTTTAAGATAAATATCTTCTGTCGCATTAAGCCTTGTAGTGTGCTTAAAACTCACAGACGTTTCAGAGGTGCGTACTGCCTCCATCATCACAAAAGCAAGCACATCTGAAACTTCGGTCAATTTTTATAAGACTACACGGTGCAACTTCCAAAATCACAGTCTTCTTCATGTCCGTCGCCGTGAGAACCTCAAATCTCGGCAACTTCTATTATTACCGTCGTGACGCCTCATGGTGACTACATACAAAATACATCGGTGTATGCATTGAACCGCCTACAGATGAAACAGCTGTGGGTACAGGTGGCATTTGTCGTATTTTAACCCTTAGCAAGCAAAGTAAAACATGGCTGAGGGTAACAGGGTAAAATCATGATCGCATTTAAGAAGACAAAGAGCAAACCAGAACGCACCATTAGACAATTAATCCCCTTATATATGGGTCATTATATGTTTGTTTTCCAAAAATAAGTAAATAATAATAATTTGATAATTTACCGTTAATGAGTACCTAACTAACAATACTGAGCAGGGTCTTTCATGAAAATGATAATAATCGCTTACATATTCAACAAATTCGTCTTTTATACAATCAAAAAATAATCAGATCAGACAGCCACAGATCCCTTTCCGGAGCCAATGAATCGTTCTCTTTATCCCACCCTAGTTTTTCAGATTCATTTCAATTTATTTCTCTATATACGCCAAGATCTACCAAGTGGTCTCGTCACTATATGTTCCGAAATAAAATTCTGTATGTTTTCGTCTGTCTTAAGTCCATTTCATACATTACGACCAATAATAAAATATTTATAGAGCTTTAATATTTATATTATTTACTATATATAAAATGTATCCTTAAACATCGCCTTCAAGATAATATAGACTTCTACAACCCCATTTATTTAATTAAGCGCTTCTGCTACACAAAGGGCCTTTATATGCAACTTCTAAATTCGATGTTACTTTCACAGTGAGGTACTACAGTCTACGTAAGAAACTAAGCCCAGCGTAACCTTACATACACTAGCACTAATTTAACACTAAATCCCAGTTCCGTTTCAAGAATGGTGTTTCTCCTCAATTAATTGGAATTTAAAGGCGGCACTTTCTAGTATTAGAAGGAGTTATGTATGTCATTTGGCGAGCAGAAAGTAGGCAGAATCTTCATCTTTGGTGTGTGAGAGAAACTGGTTTTAACAACATTAAGACCATGCGCGCAACCTGCTTCAATTTCGATGCGGTTCGGTGGCAACAGAACACGAAGAACCTAACCTGTGTGCCGCACGGCGACCATTGTTTGTGCGACCTTGGTGTAACTGAACAGGAGAAAAGGCTGGCACTGTACATTTCGGCCATATCTGAGTACAGTGACAAAAACTAAAGAGAAACTGTGGATAGAAGTCTGTGAAGCTCTACTGCCGAAGTCGAGCCAACTTTATAAAAAGATAAAGTATCTGAATAATTTATTTGGATACATACGCAGGTCCTCATATAACTTGTGAAATTTGGCTCTCAACAATCTTTGACTTACAAGTGGAGGGAACCAGAATTTATTTCTACGCTTCGCCCTTGCTCTTAGCAAAAAGCACACACAGCGACAGCCTCAATAAAATCCATACCTTTACTTATCAGCTTAGAGCACACGCTAACTGTCTCCACAACACCCAGCTCCTAACTGAAAAGAAAACGCAGACAATGCGTTTATTTCACCGTCCGCGTGCACAGGCAACAGGAATACGCGTTTGCTGTAGTTTACCGCTGCGGCAGAAAGCCCGCTAGTGCGCGCTACCCCTAACTCTCATTTTTGTGTTAATGTCCGTATTAGTACGGTCAGTCCTATTACTGCAGAGGTAATGCTGTCCAGCTTCCGTTCTGCTGGTACGTTGCGATAATGGTAAGTAATGGTCCCGAGCGAGATTGGTTTGCCTTCTTGCAACTACAGCGGACCCAACGTTATTTAACACGGTCTTTAGACTCGATCCTACCAACAAGATAATATTATTTTACTATTCTATTCAATTAATGTGATTTTGTTACTCTGAATAGCCAAAGCTTGTTTCAATAATATTTAAATATTCAGCCCGTACCTCAAAGAAAACACAGCCCGTAATCCACGACCAATCAGATAATGTGGTTCAGGGAAATAATTGCTTTCCACTCCAAAACTCATATGATACCGACGAAATACAATATGTGGGCAGAACGCAGAAATACTGACTGTTAAAGATGTTGATAAGTATAGTTATCACTGTGTTTTAAAGCACGGATAATAAATTTTGCTACACACACTATTCTATAATGGAGAGACATATATAGATAAGCGAGGAACAAAGTTTGTAACCTCAAAAGTAAAGTGATCAAGTCTAAGAGAACTCTGTATATTCTGTTGTTGACGACAGCTAACATTATTCAGAAAACTTCAAAAAGGGGATTAAAATTTACAGGAGAAGTACATATTTTGCGACGCTCGACTATAGCTGTTAAAGCTAGTTCCCTGATTTTTCGCTACTCAGTGTTTACCTGCTGTAAATTATGTTCGAGTCACTGACAAATTACAGTAGTAACTGAGACTTATGGATCCTACACTTGTGAATCGTCACATCGAGTTCTGCACAAATTCGTATGGTGTCGAATATCTGTATTCAGCATAGACTCGACAATTCAATATATTTTTAATAAAAATATAATTAAATAACTCTAAATGTTTTAAGCTTATTAAATAAAAGTCGTATTTTCCATGTTTCGAAATCGTACAGTGAACTTTAATGATTTATTTCTTGCGGATGTGAAACGTGATCTACAAGTGAGTACTAATAATGTTCGTGAACATTTATTCATTTATACACTTTATTTCATATTTTTAGGACACTCAAATCTAGAATGTAACGATGCACTCGGCAGAAATATTCAGAGGGATAGGCAAAGAATGTAACGTATACAGCTTTTGTGACAAAGTCTTTAGGGCGAAAAGACAGATGATGCGAAGATATTAAGATAAACCTTAGGAAAACATGTTGTGAGGGTTGGAGACAGATGGAATTGACTGACATCGTATGCAACGATGAGTCTCTGGGCTGAATATGGAGGCAGTATCTTCCTCATCAACTTTAGTACCTACCGACAAGTCCATACGTTGTTACAACCCAGAAGGCCAACAGGGACATCTTCACCGCATGTGAGAACCTCAAATAACCTATATTTTCTGGCTTGTAGATCCTTTAACAACATTACACTAACGAATAAGTTTACCTAGAGTGATGTAAGCACTTATAAGTGACGATGATGGTGTGGTGTCGGGATAAAAGTGAGAAATGCGAGGGAGAATTCTGGTTTTCAAGGCGATGAGTATGAAGATGGCTCTCTTCTGGGATGTTGTACCGTGTATTATGGAGGACATCGGCCGACGTTTCAGAGGTGTTTACTGCTTCCATCATTATTGCGCCCTGACGATGGTATACAAGTGTTATCTTCTAACGACAATGTTGTTCATAACTTGTATGTTAGCGTGTTAAGTCTTTATTAGCGCTGTCGAAATGGGATTGTTGTATGTCGACTGACTGTCCATTTATTTATGAT
The DNA here is from genome assembly GCF_000696155.1 of Zootermopsis nevadensis. The sequence goes on along the minus strand of NW_019059546.1, from coordinate 1,045,430 downwards.
TTTTCAGGTACTGCAAGATCATTACGTAAACAACGAACTGGAAAGGCTCTGGAAAGACTTGTTTTGTGGAAATATGTAAGAACTAAAAGAAAACGGATATAGAAAAACAAACAATTTTTGTTTGTTTCGAACACAGCCGAATGCAACGATGTGATAAAATCTTTACTGTTACTAATTTCAACATACATTTTTTACTGTTTTATTTGGTCTGCTCTGCAGCCAGTTTATTGGTTCCGCTCCGTGTTGTTGCTGGCTGGCTTGGTGCAGTGCAGCCAACATTGCCTGCCTGCACGCGACGTCATCTCACGCAAGGAAGATGTCATGATAAGCTATCTCTTCTGCCAAGTTATGTTCCTCCACTACTCTTCTTTCCATGCTTATATACGCAAGCTCGTGATAATGCTCTTCTGTTTCTTTCTCTGGTCATTCTGTTGTTTCTAAAAACTACCTTGCGCTCGTATTTTAACTTCCGTTCAGAGGTGGAGGAATGTCCAAATGAAACATGGGCGTCTCTTATCTCATTCAAGACGGATTTTGATAACAGTGCTGACTATAAATGCAGCACAAATTTTCAAGTCCCGTTCTTATAGTCTATGAGATAATTATAAAGTAGACATACATCATTGTATAATGCTAAATAATTTAGGTATTTATTATAAAAAATCGTAAATATTATACTTCCTACGAAGCTACAATTTGTAACAGATTACTTTTACTCATTGACGGCTTATGAATTAACGTGCCCACATTTTCAGTACGAATATTTAGTGGTTCTTTAGTAAAGATTTAAGTGTTCATCTTTCCAACATTCGCCTCGGAAGTTAAAAACCTCGAAACACCTCCGTTCCTGTCTCTAATCGATCTTTATATTCGACTGACTCCGTAATGGGCGTCAAGTTTACTGCTGTGATATGCACGGGAAGAGACTTCACTGATATTTTGCTAGCTCTATTTTTCGTGGCTATTGACTGAATAAACTGACGTTACAATTTCTTAGACACATCATCGACTTGTCCATCCCTGGCAAAGACAAGGATACATTAAGGGTAAAATCGAAATTAAAAGTAGGTCTTTCTTCTCTTGTAACTATCGTATATACATATCTTAATAATTCGTGTAAATGAAACGATCAATTGTTATTAACAAACTACGTAAAACGACAGATGCTGGCGGAATCTCAGGCGGTTCGATAATTCCTGAAAATTTAAGGTGACCGAAATTTAATTACCTTGTCCACAAAATTTCACTACTGGTACCTATCCTGAGGCATGATAAATCCAGTCTAAGCCCTAATCGTATTTCCTAAGATCCATTCTAATATTATCTTCCCGCATATACCTTTGTCTCCCAAGTGGTCTCAGAAAATTACACGTTGAATACATAAAACAGTGAATAGGTTCTTCAGAGGTAATGACTTGCATAAAGTCACAAAATTCAAACACCTCTTAATATACGTCTGAAACCAGAGAAGGGACTTGGTGTCAGGGAGGGGAGGGAGCAATTTCATTTACTGTTATAGCTAGTCCAGGATTTCAATTTAAGTAAAATTTAGTTGCCATGGATTCAAATTCATTTCTGAATCTTACAGAATGCAGATAATTAGTAACAAAGCCAAGCTACAAACAGCAGGGATGTGTTTCAATAAACTCACTTATACAGAATGTACCAGAGCCATTTGCTCTGATCCCTCATTTAGATGGCTCTCCAATGGCGTCATTCAGTGTTAAAACGTTTTCAGTTCAAAGACATTTTCGTTTAGCGTGGCCACTAAAGTTAATAATTTTAAATACAGAGCGTTCCACGGTAGCACCGTGCTTCCAACTCCAGTAAAAGCATCGCAGAATCAACTTCGACAGGAAGCACTACACATTTCTAACAAATGAGAGCGTTGCTTTCATCAAACGTGTTTAACCATGTATAATATTATGATAAAAAGGTAAGGCAGCATATGTACATTTCAATCACATTATAAAGGCGTATAGTTATACGGATGTAAAACTTCACGCATTCTTAACATTGGCATTACAAGCTTTAAACTTGGGAAAAATGAAATCCAGTTACCGACTGGAGAGTAACAGATAAGTCACTGAACTATATGACAGCTTCTAACAGCCCAAGTGATTTTCGGTCTGGAAAAATCGGAGAACTAAACTGCTGGTGTACACAGCTCTTGGCTATCAGGTCTTGTCAATACAAAACTGCAGTAGAAGACATGAGGCCGGTTGAATTTCCGGTATATTTGAGTTGTGAGATCCTGTTTGCTGTTTTCCTGACCACACACGTCAGTCACAAAGACGATGACCGATCCACACAGCAAGTAGCTGCTGGCTATTTACAAAAGCGAGCCTCGTACTCAATATACTGCAGAGCGGACAGTGTAATGAAATTGCTGGCGGGTCGCCTGTC
>NW_019059546.1:1029505-1043005 GCF_000696155.1 Zootermopsis nevadensis | reverse complement strand
CCCCCCCCCCCCCTCCCCAATCAAATGTCCGTGCCGTATTCCTTGGTCCACTAGAACTAGATCATCTAGTTTCCTTTCCCTGACGGACACTGGGTCTACCACAAATCTTGCTGTTTAGATTATTTACGCCCGTGACCTAAAGACAAATATTTCTGAACTTAAATTGTATTAAATGTTTACTTCTTGGTGGAGATATCAGAGTAACCTATTACTGAAGAGTTCTGTTTTCTGGGTTGTTGCGAGTTGTAGTATGGTCGATGTTTACCAACGTTTCTGAGGTCATATAGCCTCCGTCATCAGATTCAGAAGACAGAAATCTTCATACTCAACGCTGTGATAACCTCAAATCTTACATAACCTATTATTATAAACTTAAAACTATCCCATCTTAGAGCGCTTACAGTCACTCATTCGTCAAGGAATTCCTTGCCTTTATAGAACCATAAAGTTATTTAAAGTGTTCACAAGTGTAATTATAACGTTATTTAACGACGCTTCAGAAGATAATAGTCAATGGTTAGTCAAGAAATTACCCTCACGTTTATCTACTTTTTTTAGGATCGAATAATAACCAAGTTGTGGCACTGAAGTACAGCATTTTACATTCAGTCAAATAATTATAGACTGAGTTACGTTCCTTACTACATAGACGTCTAAAGTTGTTTATTTTTCTCCTGGAAAGTGATATTTAATTACTTAACCCCTTTCAGTAACACAACAGATATGACAATAAAGTTGGATGAGGTTGATTCGTCATTTGTGAATTAAGATATTCCTGTGTATTACTTACGGTTGCGTTTTAGATGGGACATACTGTAATCGTGAACGAATCGTCAAATGAGTCTGACAGAAGCCTCTTGAAGTCTGAATCACGGGAATATTGGAAAGCGAGGAATGAGTTGGCGTAATATTCTGAACATGTCCATGAGAATTAGCCCTTTAAAGTTCAGTGGCAGCTACCACCTACTTAAACATTTAAAAATTATGTGTTTTTCCCACACCGTGTGTTTGTGAATTTTATATCATTCACAGAATAAATGTCAATTACTTTCCTATACAAAATTAACAAGTAGATATTTGTAATGCAGATGCATTGCACTTACTTATTTAGATATAAGCCGAATTTTAAGAAATATTTAGATAAGCTTCGGATTTCAGAATGTTAAGCTTAGTAAACAATTACGTAAGCTGATCAGGACAGCTCTTAGGACATACTTATATCTAGTACAAACATTCTAAAGTTATTTGGGTAAATAATGAATAAAATATTCATTAAATATAGTCCAATAGTTTCTGAAAGATATATTATAGCTCCCAAAATATCTAAAATTACCTGTTCTTTATTGTGGGGTGTTGTCTTGATTCGACTAATACTATCTCATAGTCATATTAACACAACACTTTGCATGAAGTAGATAAGTTGTCTGTCTTGCTCCTTCAACACTTATCAAGCTGAAGTGCCTTCTCTGACTTCACAAACGAGAGAAAATTTACACAGAAAACGCTCTTATTTTACAACAACGGAGTAGTGCAGCTATTACTCCAAAACTTCGTGATATAAATGAGAAAATATTTACTGTAAAGAAAAGTTAATTTATTTGCCTACGACAAACATTTTGCGGCTATTTATGAAACTTCTCTTTACCCGATTCGTCATCATGATAATGAACTACTTCTTGTTTAATGTCATACCTCGTTAAATTGTTTGCATATCCATTATAATCATTCTTTCTACTTATAAAAGGTATTCATTTTACGGCAAAATATATTAATAAGGACTGTGAAGGTCAGCAACCAATAAACAGAATTTAATTAAGACTGTGACAACAAATAAATTAAAATAAACAAGTAATATAACCATAAAAAGCATCCCAAGCCTTGCAACTTTGCTAAATTGTTAGTCAGATTTTTAAGCTATTTTAATTGTAGTGAAGTGTTTCCACAACATCATACAGAGGTCACGAGAAATATTCTCCAAAATTATTTTATTTTATACTGTACAGACTTTACTGTCATTATCTCTTTTATTCCCAGTTCTTTCCTCAAAACTTTTAAAGTTCCCATCACATAACACAAATCAGATACAACCTAAAACTTTCCGCATAATCACCGCGTGTCATTTTTGACACAATCTTGATTCACGATTTCTATGTGAGTTCGGCAACAAATTTTAACTAGCGTCCTTCCAGTGTCTCATTACGTATCGCTATTAAAAGGAAAGCTAAATAACTCGCGCATTTCTCATGCCCATAATGCTATTTTAATCTACACGCTGTAGATAAGTCACCTGCAAGAATGAACAAAATTGTATATTAATTATAAACACTGTCGCTCCCATGATAAAACTTCGTATGGGAATTCTCTTGGTATTAGGGCTTACAAACATTGACATGAAAATCAAGATGACGTGGTGACCTGTAATTGCATGACGTTCATACGACGCTTCAAGATACTACAAGTATTGTTTCAAATGTTAAAAAGGAAGCAGACACACACACACACGGCCATAATTTCTTAAACAGTAAGAAATATTGGCTAAAATAATTATACATTTATTCGGACATAATATTCTCAATGCATTATACGATGCACCTAAGAAATTTACATTGTATGAGTGAAGAATGGCATAAAATCCTTTTGAAGAGAAGAAGTATGGAGTTTCCTAGATTAGTTTCAAATGAAATGAAGACAGTTAAGACAAAAAGAAGGACAGATTACAAGTACTAAAGTTGCGCCATTCTCTCTTTTGTCCTCGGCCCTTTCGCGAAACAATGCGAAAGTTCCCTCCGGAGTGCGAACAGCACTTGCCGTTAGCAGTTGCAGAGACGCCAACCCATTCACAACTTTCAAAACAAAACCAATTTGAAGGAGGTGTAAGAAATCGCAGGAAAAAGACGAGACGAAAAAAATCGAATGGCAATGTCACGTGGGAAACTACAAAGAAATATACGCCTCTGAGCAGTGGATATAACTAACCATTCTTCATTCACTTCATGTAAGAAATGAAAAATGTTTTACTTCAAATTCAATATTTCTCTATTTGAGAGTTTGTGAACACGTGGAGGGTTAATATCGAATTGACAACTTGAAAAGGGACCGCGTACCAGCATAATCTATTTTCATTTACTGTATCGCTTATGTTCCAGGCACAAACACCTGTCGCAGCAGATTTTGACCATACCACGATCGCTAAATAATATGCAGAATTTAATTATCCTTCCCAATGCATAGGGGTAAAATTATTTACAATATAAACCAAATTCTACTACAACGTTAAAGGTAATATATAATGAAAATTACAATCTTTAAATTCTGATTTTGTAGTCTTCAGGAGAGTGTATTACTCCCTTTAAGGTCTTCTAGTCGCATTTATGGGCGTCGTCTCAATTTTATGAGTTTCGCTGATGGGATATGTCACATCAAATGAAGATTAGTTGTTTGGAAGAAGGGGTGCCAACATTCAGACACATGCGACCTGTTTTAAGTCATCTCTAGCAACAAGGGAAACTAAATTTATAACTAAACGATTTTCTGCTCCTAAATTTGTATTTTTATGTTTGCTTACGTTACATAGATTAAGCTACATAGAAACAAAGAGTGAATTTCCATTTTAATATTTCGTTGTCATTTTGTTGCGTGCAATCCTGTCCCTAGCTTTTTTATCATTTCTCTTTTAGCTCCTCATGCACGCACGCTTCCACGTCACAGATTATTATGAACATTTTCAACATGATTAACCCGTAAGCTTGTGAGTGCTATCCACTCACCCTTTAGATAATAACAAATGTAAAATATAACTCAAAATGTAATGAAGTTACAACCCGAAGCCTCTGCCATGGACTTGACTGTCAACATTCTTGTGTACGCAGGATGGAATCATGTTGTATGAGAGCATTATCACACCTGTTTTCTGTGGCATTAGCATAGTCAAGTATTGCTATTTATGGTGCAAGTGAGGTATGGCATCCTTTAGTAACAAATGGGAAGTGTTGTATAATCGAATTCGTCTGTTATTTGATGATATCTGTATTTAAATTTGTAATAAGTACACAGACAGTCCATTTGACATAACTGGGAATTGATTTATATATTCTTGGAAATATCTGCACGGAATAACTCGATGAGATAAAATTGGACATGGACCGAAGAACTGAACAGCTGTCTATAACAGATTATTTAAATGGACTTTTATAAACAAAACCGCATACAATATTATTCAGATATTAATGTTAGAACATTTCCTATTATTTACCATAAAATTTCAACAGTACCAGGTCTGGGGCTAGCTCAACCAGTGGCCCAACAAAATAGGCTGTTCTCCCCCTTGGACTCATTCATGATAACGATGTTTTGGGTTTTGATGCAGTGTGGACGTACTGTTTCCATCTTCAGCTGGTACATTTCTCTTCAACTCCGAAAATGGAGCCAGTACGTTTCTCCGAATTAGTTCGCACAGCGCAAGAACGCAAATCATAATCATTATCATCACCACCGTGAAAACCTTAAATCCCTTATACTCGGTGTCTTTCTCAAAAGCAATGTGCGGTCATTTGTTTCAGTTTTTAGTTTACACGTGTCTGACAAATTCTTAAAACACATCATTTAACCCGTCGGTAGAAGTATCATTATATCCAACGGCAAGCGCACGCATTTGAGCTGTTGACTAAAGACAATCGAAGTGAAGTGGAGGCACATGCTGCCCTCTAGTAGCCAATCGAAACAATTTCCAAGTGACAATGAAGTGAAGAGAGACAGTGGAGTGACAGTGGCAACTAACTAAGCACCTCCCAGCTTCATGTAATTCAATTACGGAGCCATCTGAGAGACCCACGCAGTACATTACAGAGCTGTGGCAAGTAGCAGTGACGAGTTTAACTTCATTTGGCATCGCGAGACGTGACTGCAAGAGAAAAGAATGCACTGTTTAAACCTTATCACCCTTTGTACCTAGGGTTATACAAAATCGTTATGCTGTCGCCAAATATCACGTACTGATGATTGTCTACACTTTCAATGACCACATTGAAGTAAAAGTAAATACTACACACGAACAATTGCCTCATGTTTCTGAATACGGAGTTAGGTCACGTTCTCAGGATGGTTAGTATGAAGATGGCTGTCTTCAAGGTCGTTGTGTTGTGTACTTGGGTAGATTTTCACCGACGTTTCAGAGATGCTTGCTGTCTCCATCATCAGGGCGATTTGCACCATTGATAGAAGCAACAGGCAATCTTCGAGATAAAAGAAATTTCTATTAACACACCTAAATATGATATGCGTAGTGTATAAACGGATGCTAGTGAGTGAATGTTAAAATATTCGTATAATTAGGCCCATTAATCACACCACACTCTGACAATTTAAAGGATGTGAGTTGAAGTGCAAGCAGGAACAGACAAAGGCGACTATTAGTACTTGATAAACGCAGGTCTAGCAGTCGGAAATTCATAAAGAATAAACCACATATAATCTCGTCATAAATGATTTCACAAATCGTACCAGTGAACACCCAAGACCATGCACGCTTCTATATCAACAGACATCACGTGTGTATTTTGTAACATAATTACCGTTAATAAGTATTTGCCTAAAATCTTGTGTTCGTGACTGTTTGGCTGTTAATATTTATCAACTTAAAAGCACACAACCTGAGGCAATAAACAGATTCGATTTCACATATTGTTGTATATTTTGTTGTTATTGACACGCGTAGCTGTTAAGTTAGCACGTTAAAATAAATAATTCAACAGAATTATTATATACTTTAGCGATTATTAATATAATTTAGATGACCAGTTTACGCGTGCCATCTTTTTCGTAACTAGATATAGACAAACAAATAAACAAACAGACCATTTTGGTAAGTCTACTTCCTTTGCTTAAATTAAATAAATTTAAATAATTCAACAGTATACACATGCACATTTACTAATGAAACTTCTTTTAGCTGCACTGAGGGACATTTTCCGGTGTCCGTGGACTTATTTATTAACTTCCGACCGTATCTTACTCGTAAACAGATATGGGCACTATTAACACTCTGTACAATGAAGAGCCTACATATAATTTAAAAATGCTTAGAACCGCTCCCATTTTAAACACTAGTAACCAAAGGTTAGTGGTTTCAAGTTAACGGTAAAAGTTTCCCAATCAAAGTGAGTATTGTAAAAATGTTCTCTAACGGGCAAAATGCCGGGAGCGGAAAATTATAACCACAGGAACTCGATTTTAAGGGACGGTTATGAAAGCAGTGTGAGGGTGGCCTTTAAAGGGACCTGCCCCAATGAGAATTAAATTGCCATCTCTTATATCTTGAAAGTGCAAAATATATTTAGCTTTCCTATTCGCCAACGTCTCTAGCGACCGAAGTTGGTAGCTCTGCCTCCTTCCCATATCCTCTTGTACACCTCTAACTCCCTTAATGGAATTTTTAAGTTCGAAGATGTGACGCTTGTGTAAAGCACAAGGCCGATTCCCATGGCGCTCTTATATTACCAACCTATTAAGTCTAACTCCATAGAAAAAGTCTTTCTTAAGAAGTCAGTAGTCGTTCACCATTTAAGCAAGTCCTCCGTCTTTTATGGAAACCGAAGGTTTATTAATGTTTCTATATGAGCCCAATATTTGTCCCTATCCTAAGCCAACTGAATTCAATTCACACCCTTATATCCTATTTCCTTAAGACGTGCTATAATATTGTCCTTCCGTTTACGCTAATTCTCCAAAATAGCTTCTTCCCTTTAAGTTTTACAACGAAAATATCTTAAATTGTCATCCCCTCCCCCCATTTCATCCTCCAATATTAGTTCAACATTAAAATGTTTTTAGAAGAGTACGAACAATGAAGCTCCTAATTGTGTGACTTCTTTCAGACTCCTAACATTTCTTCTCGCTTAGAACCCGTCCAAATATTCTTCTGGGCACCGTTTTCAAACATCCTCACTCAATATTCTTTGATCGGAGTCACTGACAGATAGAACGACTGGTTTCGTTTATTTTAGATTTGAAATTCTTGGGTTTACCGTGTCTAATATAAACGTAAATAAATACTTACAACAACACACAATATCATTTATCATATCGTGCACTTACTGGGGTACTTAAGATACATTACAACAGACAAATGTGTAAGGCGGTCTAACTAACTGATATTTCATAAGGTCTCAGAAACAAGCTTAGTAAATGAAGGTAATGTCTGACCTTAGACTAAGAGATAAACAACTCGAGGACCGCTGGACCGGTTTAGATAGAGTGTAGTATAAATGCTATGCAATTAGGATCAGCCTAAAAATTGTACTTTTACATTTTCCACAATCGTTATTAAAACAGGGCAAACGAACAAATTTCTGAGATAGGATCGACACTAGAGTCACTTGCCACACAAATATATATGGTTAGAAAACTTTGGTAGAGCAATTTCTTGTGCCATTTAAAATAACGTTGCGACCTCATCAAGTAAAAGAATGTTTAGACTTGAAGAGGATTCGATCCCACGACCTCACAAATAAGAACCCAGTATGACACCAGACGGTTAACACAGCATGTTCAGTATTTCTACTGATTCACAGTATTTAAATAAGACATTAAAGTCACATAAAATGTAAATATTAAAACTCAATTTGTGCAAGGTAACTGACGTAGTCTTCTATTATGAATTCATAATTTGCAAATAAAGTATGTGCGTGTATTTCGGTAACGATTACACATTTGCAGTCTTTAAGTCTATCGACCACATTCACAGACTGAGCGCTTTGAACTACAAAACATTGTGGGGCTTAACAACCCATATATTTTCCATTCTACACTTAACAAACAACGATTTCTCAAAAACTGGCGACGAATACCGATATTTTTTGAACTCACTGTTACCTAAACAAAGCTCCTCCTACGTAAAGTCACAATTTGTTTATTTAACTGCAATAAACTAAACCGAACTGCTATACTCTGCATAAACGTGGCTCACATTCCTAAATTAAATTATTGCATTACAGGTTGAATTTTAGTGTTAAAATTATCAAACTTCCCTATTCCACCGCTGACTAAATATAATGACATAATCTACACCCCCTCAATTAATACGTCAGTAACTGCACTTACCAATAAGATGTGAGCCTGTACAGCCTTTTAACTCGTCGTAACCATCGTTTCATTTTAAAGCTATCGTTGATAATTAGTGGCAGCTTTGAACTCTATAGGATTCATTTCCAACCGAAAGCTTCCCACATTAAAAGGATAATATGCAAAGTAGAAGGAACAAAGAAAGTGTGTGTGTTCGTTTGTATGTGTGTGTTTTCGTATTACCAAGTGAAAGCAGAGAGAATTAGAAACCTGTTTCATATTATGGGCCGTCTTTGTTACTTTCATTGACCAATAAGCTTGTCTGCCCATCCGCTTTGAAACACGCTATCTGCACGACTGAGCGTCACAGAACGCGCTGGAGAGGTCGGCAAATACAGGCTAGTTACTTTTTCTGGACAATGAACAAATATTTTAATTGCACGTTTCTGACTTTACAGAGGACTAATTCGTAACTGTAATGGAACTTCGTTTACTACACAAACACTGTGCTAGACACTGTACATGGTCTGAGTTACGTTTTATACACACGACGTTTCGAAAACCGGTTCTTCTCCCGTCTTCAGGCGATTGGCTGTAATTATAACGATGCTCTTTCTATGTACTGTTAGACTCAACGGTCTGGATCGAACCAGGAACATTTAGAATACTAGACCAGTGTCAGTATGACGACAACCAGTCACCTGAAGACGGGAGTAAAGCCCACTCCCGAAACGTCGTTTGTATAAAATATACCTTAGACAATTTACAATGTCGAACACAGGGTTTCTATAATTGATCAACTAATAACACAACCGTTTAGAGAATCAATGTTATTAATGTTCGTTGCAGTGGGTATTTGTTTGAAACACGAAAAACAGTAGTAATAACTGAAATTCAGTTATCAACAACTATAGCAACTACTATGATAGAAAAATACCATACATGGTACTTTGCAGATTTTATGGAATTTTTGTAGCTGTATCTGTTCACTTAACATATTTCATTGTAATTAAATGTTAATGTTAAGCCAACGCGTCACTAAATGAGACAGGCCATTATAAATTAGGAAGACACATTAGCACTTTGATCTTTACCAGTGTAATATCATGCTTATCTGTGATAGTAAGAAACCAGCTAATCGACACAAATGAGAGATCCCAGAGACTGTGAATGCAAACAACTTCAATCAAGATAAGGAATTGTGTCAAGTTATATATTTGAAAAAAAATTGATCAATTAAAATCAAGTAGAGAATAAATCAACAAAGTCCAACGGTCGAAGTCTTTCATCAGAAGCTGATAACAAGGAAAAACCTCTCTATGTTTATGAAACTCGAAGATTCATTTCGATGAACACAAGAAACTACTGGAATTTACACCGATAGACAAACGGATCCAGGCGGACATAACTAAAAATAAATTATTACAGCTGTTTAAATTAATAACTGCAGTAAAAGAATCAAAAAATTTTGTTTAGGGTGTGGCAATTTGCACTGAAACCAACTGGTTCAGTGGTGGTTTAAAGACCTGAAGTATCGAAAAAATCAGCCCAGTGTTGTTACGTCTGCTGCTTTCGTATTCGAGAAATCTCGCTTTCAGATCTCGACTCACAGACCAGAAGTTTTCTGTAGTTTTCCTCAGTCCCTCCAGATAAATGTCGATATACAGACCACGATCGTTTCCTTCCACAATCTTTTAAGTTCATTATTCATCATATCATTCGATTTTGCATGGCCTGAACTACCGACAGTTTAACTAAATAAACCACATGAATAATAATTGAAATATACATCTGAACCTACTACTGCTTAGCTGAAAATTTGTACCCATTGTTTTTGTAGGCATGTCGCTGCGGTTTCTAGCTGCTTCATAAATAAATTATAGTTTCCTTTTATGTCTGTTGTAGGTAACAAAATGTATTGTCTGATTAAACAGTTGGTCCCAGGACGGAGAACAGGGTTGGTTCACCGCGTGCTCGTTCCCAGAGATAACATCGTAACGAAGCAATGCCGTTCGTTTCCCGAATGCAGGCCTTCGTATGGCACGCAAACTACCTGATGTCTTGCATGAAGCATCCAGTAAGCGGTTCCTTACGATGAGCCAACATCTTGCAATAAGTTTATTACAACTGGATCTAGATAATTCGTAACAGCTACTACTGTTAAATATCTAGAGGCTGATACACATTAAGTGTAATCAGAATAGCAAACTTGGAATCTCTTAATTACAATCGAGAAATATTATTTTAAATTCGTGATGCTGTAAAATAACAATCAGGGCGATGAATATATATGACCTCTGAAACGTTGGTTAATATCGACCAGACTACACAGCGCAACAACCCAGAAGACGGAAATCTTCAACATATTTTATGTATTCCATACTTTTTTTTTCTATTACTGAGGTGAAACTTCTAATAGTAAATATGCCTAACTCATAATTATGGATTATTAAGCATGGTTTCATTAATATACATATGTCAATTCTGTCTGTAAATCAAGGTAGATGAAAATATGGAGATGGCTGTCTTCTGGATTGTTGCGCCGTGTAGTCTGGTAGACGTTTACCGACGTCTCAGAGGTCCTTGCTGCCTCCTTCATAACACGGCGCAACAACCCAGAAGACAACCATCTTAAACCATCCAAACTTGAATTACTACAGAAGCCTATAGCAGTATCTTCAATATTTGAGAGGATAAAAAATGAATGGGAACATTTAAGATGTTTGTTTAATAAATACGGCAAATCGAAGTAACACATAACTCACATACTACTTAAGAAGAAAAGAAATGGCATATTGTATTTATATTAATTACATTTATATGTAGAGAAATATGTGTTGTCTTTCATCTCAATGAAATGTAAGATGTAAAAACCTGATTCCGATAATTTGTGTTTGAAAGGCTATTGATATTTTGGTTCACTTAACATGGCTTGTAGATTTCAACTAAAGAATTTCGCTATCTCCGAGATCTGAGAAGAAGCCTCTAACTTAGGACCAAGAATATGATAATGTGCTGGTTGGCCTAGGCTGTCGTACAAATCGTACAGTGGTGATGGATGAGAATTGAGCAAATGTCGAATGGTGATTAGTAAGGGAGAACCGAAGAACTCGAAGAAAAATGAACTGCAACACGAGTCTTTTCAAATTGCACTTGAATCAATACTATTACTTTACTGATTGCTTTTTTCCTTTATAATTGTCTCATGTCTTTGCGGGTGTGGCTTTTCGGAAACTGAACTTACGTTAGAATTATGAAACAAGTAATTCGGAAGAAAAGCGATTTATAATATTGTGACACTACCCTTTGGGAACAAATTTACATTCTTCGAAGAGTGTTATTCCCTATAAATTAACAGTAAAAACATTACAGTGATGAAAACGATACTTCAGGAAAGGTATTTGGTAGGATAAACCACCTCGTTGCTTTAATTTAATCCCAGTATTCATTAATAATATTGTATAAAATGTGAACTGTTTATTATATACACCGTAGCTATAGAATTTAGAACACACAACACACACTGTAAATCACGTTCATTCAAATATTTTAAAAATAGAAGAGGGAGTGGAAATATATGGGCCACACTTACGAAAGTCTACTCCTTCCGTGAGTAGAAACTTAAAAGTAATTTTGCGTAATTAGAAAATGCTTACGACTTTCCAGATCAACACGTTCATAACTACGATTTAAAATTTCTACTGTGATCGAGATACCTAAAAATGAACACTTATAAGACTTAGACGCAGATGGAAGAATAATATTAAAATATATTTCAAGAAAATAGGGGCAGAGTGCAGACTGGATTTATCTGACTCAGAACAGCGACTAGTGGCTGGATTATTGTGAATAAGGTAATGAAAATTCAGATGTCATTAAAGGTGTGAAATTTCCGTATCAGATGAGAAAATATTAGCTACTCTATAAGGACGCAGTTAATGCTAGGAATTTGTTAATATAGTTTTTTCAATGTCTGAAGTAAAGAAAGTTCTCTCTGGAAAAGGTGCACAGTTGTAGAATCCGGCTGGACAGTACACCAACTCCTTGCTACACTACACGAAATCCCACGCTATAAACCGGACGTTTCTGTCGTGTTTACGATAACCACGTAGAAAGTACTTACAAAGTACACCGCATGCTGCCATGAAAACGTCGGAAAAGTCGGTTCAATTTTTGTGGCAGCACAAGACTTCAGTGAACATCGCTACTGCATTAAGGGCTACAATCGCACTTCACGGACATTTTAATCCTCGTTGTGAGGGTTCTATTCCTTTCCTTGCTGCTACAAACGATAAAGGGTTTATGGAATGTTCATTGAGTGCGTTTGCCTGTTCCTAAAACCTTTCGGTCATATTTACCAACTTTTAAAATACACCGAGTTCTGTCACCAATAAAAACTGTCTTCAATGACAGATATGTTACCGACAATATTTCATACAGGATATTTTTTACGCACCATTAAAATTCGATTATCCAATATCACTGGGGCGTAGGATTTATTTCTGTTTAATTATTTGTTTTGTAATACAACAGTAATAAAATATACAAGCAAAATAATAAGATTTACATCAGAGGAGAATCCTCGTCTAGAAGTCAAGTTTTGCGTAAAAGCAGTATTATTGTTCCCCAACAATCGCACCACAATGCCAAGGCATTTAACAATAATAATTTTAATAATAAGCCGCTTTTGTGTTACATTAGTCAAATCTTAGTGTTCTCATGGCTCGTTACATATATATATATATATATATGAAATTTTGGATACATTTATAAAGTAGTTAAGCGATTATTGTCTAAGTTACTAACAAAATTGTGCCACATGAAAATGTCAAAAAGAGTGATATGAACGACACATGCATCTCACATGATGGAGACGAGAAATGCGAACAAAATTTTGGTTAGAAAGCCCCTGAGGGCCTACATGGCGTGTAGCGTGATAGCTTTGTTTATTTATTTTTATTTTTTTCCCCACCTGAAGCTGGTAACGCAAGTTTAGTGACACACTGTTTCCTGCCCCCTCACATTCATGCCTGAGATGGCAGTGGACGGCCCCGAAATGTCCTTATGATGTGACATCTTCCGTGTACGTCCGTAGCTCATCAAATTTTATGGCCACCGACTATCCCACTCTGATAGTTACGAGATAGCAGGAGACCATTTTTGGATAAAAGAGACAAGCGTGTTTACGAACATGGAAGAAGACTTTGAAATTTGAATGTAGCGGTTGTCAGAGGATACGGATTCCAATACTGGTTTATGACCAGACATGTGCATCCAGTATCGACGTCATGGCCTTTAAAAGTCGATATTTGAACTTATATAACTTGTTTTATATCCTGTTGGTCATTAAATTAACAGCGGCAGTTTGTTAGAGAGGTTCGATCGTTACATAAAATTGGCGTTCTGGATGGATTGCACCACGTGAAAATCAACATACTCAAC
>NW_019059546.1:1013961-1029481 GCF_000696155.1 Zootermopsis nevadensis | reverse complement strand
CACCAATTCGCTCACCTTCACAGCCATGGCACAGCTATAAAACTGATAAAAAAGGCGCCATAGAGACAATTCTAGGCGATATAAATCGATGGCTGCCTTAAATGCTTGATACAATGTGACGACAGAGCAGGGAATATAGCTTTGAAACAGCTGTTACCTGTTTCAAAGCATCTGGTTATGAGCTCCTATTTTTACGATCACTTCTCGCAATGCTAACAACGTGAGGATGCTTCAAATCGTGATCAAATTGTCTGTGTCTGGCAGGTTCGTATTATAATGCGAAATACAGTAGAACACCAATTATCCGGGGCTAATTTTGTCTCTAATACGTAATTACATTTTTCTGATGAGTTGCTGAGACATTACTTTACCTCGTGGAAAATTAGACTAAATTTATTTTGTTGACTTTTTAAAAATTCTTGGGGACACAAAAACAAAACAAAAACAGGCCAACGGAAAACTCAAACAAAAATTACGGACTTTTCGATAAAATTACTTCAAGAAAATTGGCTAGTATTTATATATACGTTTTGAAATATGAATTCGTATGTTTCTATCTACAAATATGTATAAGTTCCTATTTTGCTTACATGAATGATTGTAGTTCTAATAGAATATAATTTACATTAACCGCGTTTTTCAATTATTCGGGCCCCTACTTACCACAATTACCACGGACAATCGGCGCTCTACTGTACTTTAATAACCGTAAATTTACTTAAAGTAACAAATTCAGAATTTGCATTAACACGGTTTCCGGAATTATGAGTTCGGTCTCTCGCAGTGGCAAAATGACAACCTGTAAACCTAACTACGACATTTCTGCCCAAACATTTTAAGAGAAATTCCAATTCGTCATTCGTTATGATACCCAGAAGGTAAAATATATACAGCAAGGAAAATAAACGAAAATAGGACAAAACAAAAGGAAATATGATTGCATGAGTATTAAATAAACACGAGTCTCAGGATCAAACTTAATAAGAAAAATTACGACCCTTTCAAAATGCTCCTGCATGGCGTATGGGTTTTGTGCTGACATGCAGTTGTGATGTATCACCCAGGACATAAAATATGAGGCCAAAATTAATGTAAAACCACACTGGTATGCAGACAGAAAACATTCCCTGCAATTTAACGCATTAATTCAAAGCTGAGACTAGTAAGTTAATGTAAATTACTAGATTCCAACCCACGAAACGAGAAACATGTAGCCAGGATTAATGAAACGAATAATGGAACGTCACGATACACCAAATCTGGGTATAAATAAATAACTATATACACACATACATTTTTTAGTTGTTATAGATAATTATCGTACATTCCTATCTTTATCTGTGTTCTATTTAATACTTGCAGCAGAATAATTTTTCTACACAATGTGAAAATTAAAATTGTTACTTTTCAAAACGTATTAGGCCTATTAGGATGATAAAATAAAACAAGATAAAATGGACGAAACATGTAGCATACATGGTTAAGTTATGACATGAATAAATATGAAAGAAAGATGGTGTGAGTATGTAGACTGGATTTATTTATTTAGCTCGATAAAGGATCATAAGTCGGAAACTTCCAAACACGGTAAAGGTTACCACTCCCCCATGTAAGGGATCCTATGCTTTAAAATGCATTTAGAAAAAAAAATGGAGTACTGTGCTGTCCATCTTTTTACCATACATGTTTGTATGGAACCTGAGCAGCCCAAAATATGCGTGAACTGAGGAACACCACCTATCACATGATTGCTGTGTTGCTAAAAATGTATCGGTAACATGAAACGAAGTTAATTATTCACGCCAAATATTATGTTTACATCGAACCTATTCATTAGTAATAATATTTGTAAAGCTTGAGAACCACAGTTTTGATTACCTAAAACACAGATGTCTCTACTGATGATTGACAGGCCATACAATGCACACAGTCCGTGAATATTAGTTTTGATATGACAATAATAGATGATTTGAAGGGGTGTTTTTGAAAATGATTTTCTATCATTGTCAGAGTAATTGGATGAAAAACAGCAACAGATGATTTAACTCTTCAATGTGTGGCATTATTTGGACAAAACGAAATATGAGTGCGAAAGTGTAATATGACATAGTATCTGTTGTTCACTAATATGTATTAATTATAAAACATCAGAATAACTTTGTGAAATTTTTGGTTCTCAGTCTTTGTACACAGCTTCATAGTTAGACCTACACATCACATAGGTTATACCATTTAAAACGAAAGCCAAAAGCAATCACGTAATGCGGTACAGAAACAAAATCATAAGCAGGTTCAACCCCTGGATAATAGACTATCCCGACCTGTCTCGTGACACTCGAACAAGGTCACGCCAGTTGCGAAAAAACTGTACAGGTGCTAACATGGTGTATTCGGGAGCAGATCGTGTGTTCCTTCCGGATCATTACTTCGCATCGAAATCGTTTGCTGCTTTCCGTAAAGTATTTACCAATAGTTATCTTAACAAACAAGTGCCGAATAAGACAACACACCTATTGGTAAATCAATTTCGGGGCAAAGACAGTGTTTGCGACAGGAATCATGTCAGACGTCGGACGGTGTCGACAGGTTAGACGCTCTGCAGCGTTGAAGAAATACTACAAAAAAAGTCTTTGCGAAAACCGTGCCAGCAAAGTGGATTACCTGTGACAAGGGTGGCAAAACAGATCTCCAGACCACACCCTGCCAGACTTCTCTGTGTGGGGGATTTCTCAAAGAAAGGGTTTATTCGAATAACCCACGGAACGTGAAGAAAACGAAACACAATATTGAACTGCCTGTTGCCAACACTGACCCAGACACACTTGGCAAAGTTGGGCACAGACTGAAGAGGGTAGATATTTTTCTTCGAGAATATGGTGGACATTTTCAGTATCTGTTGCAAACCTGTTCTGTGAGTTCTTTCTTTTTTTAAAAAAAAACTCGTTCTTCATGTTACAATGCCGTCACCAAAGATTACATGTACTATTTTAATTACGGTAGTGTTTTAAATAGAACATTCTGTATCCGTCGTTATCATAAGGCCTGCTGTAGATATTATTATTCAACTGAATTACAGACAAAACACGTAAATATTATGAGACTAAGTAGGTTAAGTATAACGCATTAAAGCGTGTTGTTTCATCAATTTGTTATGTGAATCAAAAATACGCCTACATTTTAATAACTATTTTATGGTTATACAACTGTATTAAAATCAACACGGACACTGACACAAACTACGCAGAAGGCAGAAGTACCGTCTTACATTAACAAGATGGAACCTATATAACTTTTCAACAACCAGAACAGGATTCATAAAATATATACGGACACTAAAACAGTCAAATTCAGGGAGAACAAAACTTTACAATCTAGTGACAGATTCAATAAGCCCTTCCGAAATGTATTTTACACCTTGCATCAGCTACACGGTGCAACATCCCAGAAGGCAGCCATCTTGAATAAAGTTGTTTGGTTGCCCTTAGCGCCTTATTGCCCTGTGCTGTTCCTACAGTTGTTCCCCATTGATTTCTGCCGGTCACAGACAATTAGCTTTCCCAGTTGTAACCGGTGAGTAAAAGCACGGAACTGAGGTTCCGCCTCTTTGACAGTGCCCTATTAACCGCTTGTGCGTTTCAGCTGTTGCCATCCTGTAACTGTATTACGTAGGGATAATTCTGTGGCTTTAAATTGTCCAAACATGCTGTTATCTCGATATTTGGAAAAGGCGTTTCAAGGGTCACATTCCATGGCGGTTAATATGCAACTGTGCTGTGAAATTCAATTATTTTACTTTTATGTTGGTATAATATATTACTCTGTATAGACAGTGTACAGTCGCCTGTTATGCATTCAATGAACTCAGTACGCCAGACTCGAAGGGGCAAAATGGCAATATAAGACACAGTGAAATTCTTGTGAAAAAGTGCCTTATACCTTACCCCAACTAAGATGATAAATGTTCAAAAATTCACTTCTCCTCTCACTCCTTTTTAAACAGGTGGTAGAAATGTTACTTCCTGCCCTACAAACATACATCATTCTGGTACTATCTCGATAAAAGGAATTTCTCTCTGCCTATTACACTCTATAAATATACAAACAAACGTTCTCAACACAACGAACAAATAATCACTTACTTGAAGAAGACTGGTAACAAATCTTTTTTTACATCATGTTTATAGACACTGTAAGTAAAATACATAACAGTTTGAAGAATCACAGATAAATGATAGTTGAAACATACACTCGTATAAATTTTACTAACGGTAAAGTGGGGCGTTGAAATTCAACGGGGAATAACTCCTATCGTGCCTTAATCCCTTGCCCATTTCTTCCTTTCTTTTATACCTTTCACATCTTTCTCCTTCTCCAATAGGATTAAAATTCTAAGTATCCTATGCACACAACAAACATGTTTCTACGGTCATAATACTGCTAGCGTAAATCACACAATACAACAGCAATTTCTTTCCTTAAAGGTTATCTAACAGAAAGGTCTTGGAGTTAAGTTGAACAAGGTCTTCTTTCACCAAGAACACGATGATCACATCATGACTGTAAGCGCCTGCTTATGTACAAATCATATTACAAGCAATTCCAATTTACGTCCAAGAAGAATTACTATAAACAGCTCCTTATATTACTGACGAGAATGTGCAGCGTTCAGTTGCTAATTAAGTAGATTTCGTTGATAAAGGTTAGATCTGGTTAGGTTAGTGAGACACGTGATCCGAAGCTCATACGCAATGTTCAGTTTCTAAAGAAATATATTTGGTTGAGAATGGTTAGGTTTGGTTGGAGGTCAGGTTAGGTTAGATTAGGTTAGATTTGGTTCGTGACGCACGTGCACAGACGACCGTGTGCTATGAAAGATGCAATGTAAAATATCAGTGAAAATCCCAAAAACTAGCAGCAAAAGTAGTATACGTCCTCAGGCTGAAAAAATAATGCATGAGCTATAAGCTACTGTGAAAAGTGACACTTAAAATGATTCATAACTCAGGCAACGTCTTATTCTAAGCCATTCAATTTATATTAAAACACCATATTTTCCTACACGTCTAGTGTTCTGTATTTACACAAACTTTACGTGTATAAATTAATAAATTTCTGTATAAACATAAAGCTGTTTATCATTATTAATGTCTATTTAGAAACCTCTCATACAATTCACCAGAGTTAAGGCCCAAATTCATCATACAAATAATTAACATGATTTTTCTTTTTGTCTCGTGAAAAATTCGAATAATGGATATCGATCAAACCGATTCAAATGTGCATATTTGCTTGTATTGTAATGTGACACCGGTCGATGATTTGTTGAATACATCACCTACATTAACTTATGACGTTTCTTTAGAGTTTCCAATTAAACTGTGTTGGTGTAAGCTGCTTAATACGTATCTCTGTAGCCGACATTTTCATGGGTCTCTGTTGTTTCGTGAATCTTCGTGATGCGTGGGAGGACAGGTAGTAAAAAGCGGATGCTCATGGACGATGATTATGAGGTTCCCACTCACAACAATAGGCATCCTATCATGATGAATGTACAACAAGATAACAGAGCAAATGCTACCTAGCACGGTGGTAATTTCACGTGCCCCTCGCTCCAAAGAAATTGGCTTATCACTTCAAATAAGAACTTTGCAGAAATCAACAATTGAGTAGACCACCATATAACTACATTCTTAACTTATCGGAAACACGTAGAAACATTTCATTTCAAATAAATATTTAACTATGTTGCATACCATGCTTATGTCTTTCTTAGAAGTCCTTTTATCGATATCTGTAACAGTCAAGTAATAGTTGTCACGTGTTTTCAGTTATATTAATAATTTAAAATATGACATAAATATTCAAAATAATTTTTTGTATCCATTTTCCATTTTAGACACACAGGGCCATACTCAGGTGGTCAGTAGCATACAGCTGATCAAGTACTGCAGAACAAAAAAGTTACAGAACTTGGAACATTAATATGTGGTTGGTAGGAACAAACCGCATTATGGTGTAACTCTTCTTCAAGTAAGTACCATACATATGTATACATATATAATCTATGTTTTGAATAACGACATAGCTTCCAAGCTTATGATGATAGATACATTTACTTAGCTGATATATTTTTGAATCCCTAGTAAAAATTAAGTGTTTCTCTGAATGGGATACCTTTCCTTGTAAAAATATTTCATACGTTCAATACTTCACTTACTTGAGTTATATCATTCAGTAAATTACGGTTTACATATACATTTTACTAAAATATATTCGTACAAAAATAGCAGGTAACAGATCATAAAAAGGCGCATCTACATAAACTATACACTGCTGAGAAAAAATTATTTTCTTAGGCCTATAAACTCTCCCATATACTTTTCCCTCATTGCGGTTCACCTCATCCAAACTTAACTTTATCTCGTGACATGATCGAAGCCAACAATCACCAAGCAATTTATCACGAAAACATTAACAGCCAACATTAAAATTTAAGTTGCAATTTATGTGACTGAATTATTTACTTCCCACAAAACAAGTCAGCACTGTCCTGGGCTGACCCATTTGACAACTACGGTAACACACTAGCTAATACAACTGCTGTCTCTTTGCCCTGTCACTTGTTTCTACTTGTATATTTATCTCTCTGTCCGTCTACCTATTATTCATATGTCTTAGATGCATTAAAATGTACCAAACAGCACGTAACACCCATAACACACACACGTTTAAATATTTGTGCGGGTAAATAAAGTAAGATCAATACAAAATCTATTCGTAATGATGTAACGTTATCTTTCACCTGCCGTCCCAGTGCCCATCTGAGTAGCCAGCCTCTTCGCCCGTCTCTATTCCCCATCAATTCATCTGACTTTACACATCTGTCTACAGAATCATCTGTCATCCATCCATCCACTCATTTCTCCACATACGTTGAGCACTTTAATTAACAAGAAATTTCGTGGTTCCCTGTAATCCAAAGGTTTAACGTTGTATTTTAAAAAAGCCTGTCCTTAAATATTACTCTAATCTAGTTCGATCTACTAACATACAGGGTATATATAAATTATTTTTACAACTTAATGTACATCTCATCTCTTAAGAATCTATTTTAAAATCATATACCCACATACTTGTACGTCACACAAGTTATTTTACCCTGGGTTTGTCGATATTGAATACTGCGTGCTACATGTCCGTCTCAATCATTCTTCATTCAATCGTCCTAAGAATACGGTACGACTATCGAAAATAATTAAGCTGCTTTCCACGCACTTTTCTTAGTTTCTCTTTTACTTCAGTTTTCTTGTTGAGACGGCCGTGTGCAAAAGTCTTTTTATGTCCCAACGCAATAATTCGTCTCCCTGTGTTAACATATGCAACAGTTTCATTTTGAAATCGCGCATGTGAACATAATGGCTACAAAGTACAATACGTAAATGTTATAATAATGAACACATCGCAATTCTACCATGCAACTGCTGTAACATCGCTTGTAGCTGACGCATAAATTAATCAAAACCAACTGCTGAAGCCGTAGGCATCGAACAAAAAAAATTGCCTAGTCTCTGATCCATTATCCTTGATCTTTATGTTTCCGCTATAATTCATCGTCGTCCATTGTTGCTACAAGACTAAGATGATATTGTGTTAACCCCTTACAGCTTAGTAAGAACTATACGCACCAACAATCATTATGGGTCCTGTACGATTCTCAGTGTAAACAGGGAATTTAAGATTTGATGTATAATCATCATGGCTTATCGCCCTGATGATGAAGGCAGCAAGCATCTCTGAAACGTCAGTAAATTTTTACCAGATCAAACTGCTCAATCACCCAGAATACTGACAACTTCAAAATAATAGCCTTCCGATAAAATAAATTGACCTTTGATTAAGATAAGGCGTTGGCCTCATCTATGAGAGAGATAAACTGATTTCAAACTTGAAATTTCTGTCTGCGACACTTGTGCACGCATACGAGATGAAGTTGTCAGCTGAGTCTGACTACTCTCAGGAAGGCTACGATTCTCGAGAGACTCCAAGACTTCTTCCCCCCTGCTCCTCAGAGTCCAAAGACGGCAGGTGAACAGTCATCATTGCAATGGCTGTCAGAGTAGCCTATCAAGCAGAGATATCTGGTATACTATAATATCCCATCCCCTGTGGGATGTGTACATCAGAGACGGGTACATCTGAAAAGCACTCTTCATGTAATGGTACTGGTAGTTCAGCAACGTAGGGCAAGTTATGGGTCACAGAACCACACGAGACATTCCAAATATAGTCTGTCTTACTATGTTCCCTAGGAGACTCGTAAAGTATTGGAATAGGAGGAAGAAAGTCTCTAAACGGGTAAGGGTGACGCTTCCACATTGCGGTTTCTACCCTACTTTATTTTATTATATCTCCTGCCCCTTCGATACAGCAGCGGTTGCCCCATTTTCACCTTTGAGCCCGTACCCTCACGGAATAGAGTAAAGTTGAAGACAACGCGTATGTTGAATTAAGTTTCCTAAGTTTCTTTAGTCTCTACTTATACTAGCCTTTTCGTGGGACATAAAGCAAGCGTGGATAGGCGTGCAAGTATTCTCCAAATGCTTCGTATAATGCTGACATCGTGACAACCAATCTTCTGCTGCTGATAGACATTAAATAATATTTCAAATTATTACACCAGTTAGCAGTTTCAAGCACACGCATAGATAATGATAATCCTAGGGATAATAAGTACCTTTCACTGGGACTTCGTTCAGACTAGATCTTTTCGTTAATCGAGTTTTTTCGGAAGCTTTCTTCAACACAAAAATACGACCAGAAGATCTGTTACCGAAACTCGCTCACCGGAAATTCCGAGGTATTTTATGACCCATGAAAAGTCTTGTGTTAGTAGGGATTTGATTTGAATCATATTCTGAGGGTCTGATAGCTACGTTAGACATCTTTCTTGAGTCTTTAGAAGTGCTGTACTATAGGTTTTTCTGACGACTATCTTTGAATCTCCAACAAATCTTAACCACAGTAGGACAATTAGACATTAATAATAATTACGTAGATCAATATTCACAACAAAGCCGGACTTTATGTATACGTAATTATAGTCTCGGTGTATTTTAAGCTTTAATTTTATAAAAATATTGGTTTACAATCACAGTCCGAATAGCAGAAATTTACAATTTCATAGGACAAATTACTCAAAATTATTAAGAGAACCATCAAATTAAGGACCCCGGTACCCATTGTAGAGGAGGCTGGGTGGGCCCCAGAGCCGGTCTGGACGCAGAGGCTAGAGGAAAAAAAAAAAAAAAACCTCCCCCCCCCCCCAATTGTTGCCTCGATTCCTGACAGGCTCAATTTTTATTACAACAGTGACAGTTTAGTACAATAATACTTACAAACGCGTATTTACAATTGTTAAAAGAATTTGCATACTTACTACAGGCCTATACGGCACTGCAATTATACTGTAAGTATTGTTACAATATTGTTTACTTAAAACATAGAAAATAAAATTCTAAATCGAAGATGGCAAGAGGACCTAGTCCAAAATAACTAAAATACTTTCCGCTTGTTCACAAAAATACGTTACGCAATTCTCCTGGGGCGAGATGTCCAGTGTCCAGAAACAACACCGAGAAGTAAATTCAGATCTATATAAATGTCATATTTCGGGTTATCACGATGACAAACATGAAGAAGACTTTTCCTGGGATCTTGCGTTGTGTAGCTTCGTAAAAACTGACCGACGTTTCACAGGTGCTTACTGCCTGAATCACACTTATGGCAGAGGCATAACCATTTCTGAAACGTCGGTCAGTCTCTACGGGACAACACGAGGCAAGATCCCTGAAGACATTCATGTAGATAAATTTTGTTTCTAGAGTTCACTTTTCCCTCTATGAAACTATACTGACCTCAGTTTATTCATGATGTACCTCAAAATAGAACAAATTTGTACGCAATAGCTCCTCGTGACATATGATTCGTGCTCCATCATTGTAAATTTTCCGTTAATTATGAAACAATGTTCATTTAAATCAGTGGCTATGAGCATATTATTTATATCCAGTATGAATAATTAACATGCCCTATAATTATTTGAATTGGCAGCAGGTGGGGAGGTGTATTGTAACAGCGTACACCAGACTCGTATTCTAAATGGTTACAAAACAGGATACAGATCCAGTAGAATTACAAACCACGGCAAGGCTTAAGCATATTCCAAGGTAACTAATGCTGTTCCTGATTTTAAATAGAGATCATGAAAATATATCAAAAACTAAAATTTCTAACAAATTACTGTCGATGGACTGTGATAACTTAAGATATCAAAATTATTATCACACTGAACTAAATTTTGTCTCGTCGCCTAAACCAATATTAAAATTGATCTTAGGGTAATATGGTTGTATGACGTAGACTGGACTCAACTGGCTCAAAACTGAGGCAGGTGGCGGGCTCTTGTAAACACGGTTATTAACTTGTGGGTTCCATAAAGGAAGGTTCTAGACTACCTGAGCGTGTTATCTATCAGCTTCTGAAGGATTTTGCTCTATGATAACTGGCTAGTTAGTTAGCAGAGCACTTTTAGAGGACAAATAGTTTTAATGATCAGAATGTTATGTGATGACATTAATTACATCCCACGACATTCCATTGTATTAAAATGTTCGTTTCGGTAAAAGTGAGACTGTGAATGTTTAACGCTGTAAAGTCCAGTAAAATCAATAACCGTCTTGTATTTATGTGTTTCATATGATTTCTGTGTATTTATCGACAGTTTACTTGAACAACTGTAACCAGTTGCTCCCTGTAAAGGAGACGCCTTGCACTTTCTTTGCGGTACGGACTAAATTCCTAAATATTATTTAGACGAGCTTCTGCTTCAAAGGGCCAGTCAAACTTGGCTCCATAACGATAAAGTTTATTAAAATAAACTGCAATGCGAACTATTAAACATTGACGGAATCACTGTGTTCTAGGGGATAATGAATCCCCATTCACGTAATTAATAAAGCGCATTTATAATTTAATTCTGGCATTCACAAAACGCTGCAGAAATGTGCCCTAGAGACCCAATATTTATGTTTACCAATTTGTGTGTATAATTTACGTTCGTTGATGGTTTTGTAGATAAGTGGAATATTCCTGCTACAAGCGTCCAGAAATTAATCCTCGGTCAGATCAATCGGTAAAATCGGGTCGGAGACCAAACGAGTGACAACCATTATTTACAGATCGGTGAAATATCCCGCAAGTCCCCCTTGGGACACATAATTTACCCCTCTTCTGTTTCATATGTCATTAATAATTACTATTAATCAATGCCTTTCGTCGAACGGACTGGTAAGGATTAAAATTTCCATTTTGAAATTCTGTGTTGTAACTAGAGTAGGGTTACATATTCATGTCGTCATAATGGCACAGAAACATAACACAGGATTACAATTGTTGATAGAAATATTAATATGTGACAAACAAAACTGGACGCTCGCACTGTTATTGTTGTCGTTACAAATATTATTGTTGTCTGTGGGTACATGTTACTGTAATTATGAAGGTGTGTGAATCTCAATGCTTTATTCTAGATGGTGGCATATAAATACCACATTCATTACTAATATTCCTAATTTAAAAACAGGTTGTCAATGAAGGAATACGTACTAGGATAACCACAGATTATACTGCATTTATGGTTAAAGTTTCAAGGCCAGCCCGTCAGCAAAATGGGTTTCTGTTACCAAAATTATTTTCAAGGACACTGACATTTTAACAACGATTTTATTTCGCTTACGGACAATTCATAACAATGCATGTAATAAAATGTGGTTTTAAATTTTCTTTGTCGACGCTCTGTAAATTTAACTTTATACATGTGAATCCTGCACTTTTCTTTGTAATATTATCTTATGGTCTCTTTCGAAATTGCTCTAGTTTATTACATATTTCGTTTTGTAATATTGTTTTAGTGCATGGCCTTGTTTGGCTTCTGTCAAGCAAATAAATAAACTGAACTGAATTATTAAGAATAAATAATTGCATTTAAATTTATTATTTCGCAATTAACTTGCAACTTCACCTCACACAAATTAAAGGAACAGCTAAGAAACTTATCCACACAAGAACAACTCGTCTAAAGGAAGAAAGCCTGAAAATTAGAGGGAGTCAGAACTCTATGCTTATGGTGAGGAGAAGGGGCAGAAATAATCGGGCCCTTCAGGTTATGGGCTGGAAACGGATTCACACAAGAAATTGTTTAAACAGCATTTATCAGGCGTAAGAATGCTAAGGATGACGCTCAGAACAGCCTGAATTCTTGCTAACTGAAACATGAAGAATTTCATCCGTGGTGCTGTTGATGGTTGTTGCCTTGAGAGATATCTATCCGTATTCAATACCTAAGGCTAGAATATCATTGTCTAGCAGACAAGAATATCAACAGGATAATGTGATAAGTGTGAAGGAAGACTCAACGTGAAGTTAGTTCGAACAGCGCTAGCCTGAAAGCTTCAACTTTCTTTAAGCATAATTTTACTCTATAAAAATGCACTCATTTTTAATAATAATGCTATTTAATAAAAATTCAATAAGAATCCACAAGGATGTAATATTACTGTTACACTTTTCCTGATATCCTCGGGATCTACAGTAATATGACTATAATACTTATAATTACAACATCCCATTCTGATTTTCTTATATTTAGGACACTGGTCCTCAAAAATATTATTTAGGGCTTACGTGCATATCGCGAAAATAAAACGAGTTTCTAATATTATAACGGCGGATTTAAAAAAAAATCGCTTCATTGTACAGTCAAAGAAAATAAACATCCGCACTTTTCTACGCTTAACTAAAATCTGATTATTATTTTACATTCTATTTTTTTGTAAGGAAGTTAGTCTCTAATTAATGTATATTCAATTTTGTTTTATCAACCATTTACTAAATTTTAAACGGTGTTCTGAAAACGTTTGGCTTATGATCAAACATGTGACAATTGTAATACTATGTTTCTCTTTCACAAATGGTCAATTATTCAACTTCCATTATTTTTATACACAAAGCAACACTCTGATTTGCAATTATGGTCAACAGAACACGTTATTTTCCTCATTTATATTTTATAAATAATAATATAATTAACATCATTATGAATAATTCATAAAACGTTTTAGTCTACTTCAAATAAACGTCAAATAGCTGACGGCAGATATAAGTGAAATAAAAAACAGACCGATATACACAAGGGTTATTGTCATCAGCATTTACAGCGCTCAAAAGGGTTCACTGTAAATTTAAATTTGATACCAAAAATAGAGACCCTAATTGTCGGTGCAGCAGTAAACGATTTTCGTAGTCTGAGGATATCTATAATTTTGATGATTAAAAAAATTATCTTCTATTTTTCAGTGTCCGAGTCCTCCAGTTCAATTTATCTCAAACTTTAACGAATGAGTAATAGTTTCTGCCTTTATTTATCACGTTAGAGGTCTGCATGCGAATAATTTTCGATTAACATCAAGCTAATACGAGAGTCGAAGTTAGTCGATGGTTTGACATAACCTAACTTCCATTCTCAATAATAAAAACAAATAAAATCTCGCATTGGAAACACTGTGTCTGCTAAATACATTTGTGTGGCACCCTGTCTGCTTTTGGGAGCATTTTAGTCATGAAATGTGCCAAACTGGGTATGCTTCGAACAGCCTGCGGTGTGTTCTCCAAACAAAGACGAACGTTCCATGTAATTGTCACTAAAAGGACATGACAGCCGAGGGCTACAAACGGAACGCATGCCGTACGACACATGTCTGAACACGTCTCCTGAATGCTGGGGCATCAAAGTAATTAGAAGACAGCATTATCACCAACGCTTCATTAATCCTGTAACTTGGCAATTCTATAAGAGGTATGTACCTAAATGATCTGTGTTAATACAAATTCATAACCCTGGATATTAACCACTTGAAACCTAGGGGGGGATTTACACTGCTATAGCAATCAATAATTCTACGTCTTTTTTATAAAGTTTGTTTGTCGGTTTCGTAAGATTCTCAGAGTAAACGTCCATTATTTCCCTAAATATAATTAGCTTAATATCTTTGTAATGACTATGAGTTGTTTTTTCATTTCACCGAGATAGAGAACGAATGTTTAAATATTATTACGCCGAGCTACAGCTTCAAAAGATTTAATATACAGCCACCAACACCATCGTTATCAATTTCATCATCTGGCACTCAAGCCATGTGGTGACCCTTTCCATTCTCGCCCTTGAACCTTTACTCCACACAGTTTATAATTTTTAAGTTTCGTAAGTGCCTCTCTTTATATTCTGTTAGCACGTTGAATTCAATTACTTTTACGTCCAAAATGTTATCCATTACAGCTATGTTCTTATTTCTTTCAATATGTCTTCGTTTCTTTTATAGTCATTCCAAGTATATTAATAGTTTTCATAAACTTTGCGGCTTCTGTAATCCCGGCTGCTTTATTATCAAGTTTTGGTTTCCAAACAAAAGCGTCTAAATTATAAATTTTTCTTCTAGTATATTATAGAGATTTTAAGGTCTGAAAATTATTTTGATAAAGCTTGTAACTTAAAAAATAGACATTTATAGACCATTATGTGTTGCAAGCCCTAGTTTTCAAATGAATTGTTTATCCCTTCGTTATTTCATATTCACGTTACATTTTACACGCTTTTAAGATGGCTTTGCGACTACGGTTTCATATGAATAATCAGTGATGCTGAAACTTCATCAACAAATTTATAATTGCTCTCTGATAACCAACCATCCTTGGTTTCATATATTAAAATTTTGTTATGAGACGAGTTTAGAATAAAAAAAGTTTAGTTTAACAAAGAAAAAGGGGAAACTCTTTACCGTAGAGTTATATTTCTTATAGACATAGAGACAAATAAACTTTGTATGCCTGAATAACTTACGTAGACGAGACAAAATTTTCGTAATTTAAGTAAAAGAAAAAGGTTAAGATATAGCACATATGGTTTACAAGGAACACACAAAATGTTCAGTAGTTAAGCTTTCTGGAAAAGTACCCACTTAGCAGATCTCTCGAGTAGTTATTAATACAATATTTAATTATGTGTGTAGAAAGTTTCTGAGTATGAAATGGAATGTCAATGTAGGTCCTGTTTAGGATAACACAGAGATTAAATACGTCACCACTACAATCTATATATGCATTGTCTGAAAAAATTGATGGTTAACAGCGATTCCATAAATACTTAAGAATAGGCCTACCATAAAAGCAATGGGAACGAGGTACAAGCCTTGTCTTTCTTGATTACGAAAACTCAGTGCTGTGCACACACAAAAAATTACTTAAACTTCTATTCATCTCTGATTACTGAAACGGAGGAAATTAACATGAAGTAAAAGCTGAGTTGGGAAACTGCAGACAATTATTAAAGAGACGGAAGGGGTTCTTGATAAATTAAAGTAATAACGCTAGACCAGGTAAATACAGGGAGAAGAAAAGACATTCAAAT